>PVLA01005838.1:0-137048 GCA_004027455.1 Hydrochoerus hydrochaeris
ACATGGTCATCTCCATAGATGCAGAAAAAGCTTTCGACAAAGTCCAACACATGTTCATGATAAAAACCTTTCAGAAACTCAGAATACATGGTGTCTACCTCAACTTTATAAGGGCCATCAATGACATACCAACAGCCAATATTATACTAAATACACAAAAACTGAAAGCTTTACTTTACATCAGGAACAAGACAAGGATATCCACTATCACCACTCCTTTTCAATATAGTTCTGGAAACACTAGCCAGGGCAATCAGACAAGAGAGAGAAATAAAAGGAGTAAAGATAGAAAAGGCAGAAGTTAAATTATCACTATTTGCAGATGACATGACACTCTATATAGAAGACCCAAAAAACTCCATTAAAAGACTGCTAGATGTAATAAACAAGTTCAGCAGTGTAGCTGGATACAAAATCAATGCTCAAAAATCAATAGCATTCCTGTACACAAACAAAAAATTCACTGAGAGAGAAATTATGGAAATATCGCCCTTTACAATAACATATAAAAAAATGAAATACTTAGGAATCAACCTAACTAAAAATGTAAAAGACCTATATGCTGAAAATTATACTATGCTGAAAAAGGAGATTGAAGAGGATATTAGAAAATGGAAGGATATTCCTTTCTCTTGGTTAGGAAGAACCAACATTGTGAAAATGGCCATACTCCCAAAACCGTTGTACAGATTTAACGCAATCCTATTCAAAATACCATTGACATACCTCACAGATCTAGAGAACACACTACTAAAATTCATTTGGAAACAGAAAAACCTAGAATAGCAAAGGCAATTCTAGGCAACAAAGGCAAGGCAGGAGGCATCTCAATTCCTGACTTGAAACAGTACTATAAAGCCACAGTGAGAAAATCAGCATGGTACTGGCAAAGAAATTGATCTGAGGATCAATGGAACAGACTAGAAGATGCAAGCACAACTACAAAGACTCTCAGCCACCTGATGTTTGCCAAAGGGGCTAAACATGTCCACTGGAAGAAGCATAGTCTCTTTAATAAATGGTATTGGAAAAATTGGCTCTCTACATGCAGAAGACTGAAACTAGATCCAAGCCTATCACTATGCACAAACCTAAAGTCTAAATGGTTCAAATACCTAAATATTAAAACAGAAACACTAAATCTACTGGAAGACAAGGTAGGTAGACATCTTAGAGACATAGGAGTAGGCAGAGAATTCACGAACAAAACATAAACTGCATGGGAAACACTTCAAAGAATCAACAACTGGGATCTCATATTATTAAAAAATTTCTACACTTCAAAAGAAATCACCAACAGAGTTAAAAGAAAACGCACAGAGTGGGAAAGAATTTTAGCCAGCAACCCCTCAGACAAAGGACTTGTGTCCAGAACATATAAAGAATTGAAAAACATCAAGCTCTCCAAATTCAAAGACCCTTTCCAAAAATAGGCTTCTGAAATGAACACAGAGTTCTCAGAGGAAGATATATAAATGGCAAATAAATACATGAAGAAATATTCACCATCATTGGTCATTCAAAAAATGCAAATTAAAACAGCATTGAGATTCCATCTCACTCCAGAAAGAATAGCTGCCATCAAGAAATCAACTGATAACGAATGTTGGCAAGGCTGCGGGGAAAAAGGAACACTGCTCCACTGTTGTTGGGAATGTAGACTGGTGCAACCATTATGGAAATCCATATGGAGAATTCTCAGAAGACTAGGATTGGAAGCCCCATTCAATCCAGCTACTCCCCTCCTGGGTACTGTCCCCAAAGAACTGAAAAGTTCATATCACAGTGATATATATGCACCCATGTTCATAGCTGCACAATTTGTGATTGGTAAATCCTGGAAACAACCAAGATGCCCATCAACTGCTGAATAGATGAAAAAGATGTAGCATTTTTATACAATGGAATATTACTCAGCTATAAAAAAGGATGATCTTGAGGCCTTCATAGGCAAATGGAGACAACTTGAGACTATCCTCATTAGTGAAATAAATAAGAATCATATTTATAAATATCATATTGTGTCTCTAGTGTAAAAAGTAAATAAGAACTACAAGAGTAATAAAACCGAAATGTGTAATTGCTATTATAAAAAAGAGAGGAAAAGAAAGTGTTCTAAGGGATATGACTGCATGTATGTTTGGGTGTGTAAAATAGGTGACCATATTGCTGCATATTTGTTGGATCTTTGAGCAGAACTGTTTGTAGTCTGACTGTTTGAGTGTCTACTATATACCCTTTAACTTTGTAACTTGAACAAGTACATCCAGGATGACAGTATATAATTTATAAACTACTGATTTCTTAATGGGGCTTTTTCTCATTTTCCTTTTTTTTCTTTCTTTTTCTTTCTTTCTTTTAGAATTCTGTATTGTTGCTATCCTTTTTTCTGTTTTGCTTTTTTTTCTTCTCTTTAAATAAAATTTTAAAAATCTATAATTGCTATTGTAAAAAAAGAGGAAATAGGAAGCGCTATAAAAGATATAGCTGCATGTATGTTTAGATGTGTGGGATTGATGACCATATTTCTAGGTTCTTGTTGGATTGTTGAACAGATCTGTTTACACTCTCACTGCTTAAGTGCCCACTTTGTGTGCTTTAATTTTGTAACTTGAAAAACTATTTCTAAAAGAACAATACGTAATTTATCAACTAGTGATTTCTTACTGTTTATCTTCTTTTCTTTAAATTTTGTAATATTTCTATCCTTTTTCTGTTTTGTTCTCTTTAAATAAAAAAAAACAAAGATAACAAGATATATTATGTAGCCATTGTTGATTTTCTATACTCTTGTTTTGAAGTCCTGTATTGCTTTTATTGTTTTGTTTTGATTGGCTGTATTCTGTCCTGTTTTGTTTGATTTTATTATGTCCAATTGTGTGGGCAGGTATTTTGAAGATAATAAGAGGTATGGTAGCCATTTTTGATTTCTTGTTATCTGGTTTTGAAATCTGTATCACTTTCACTGTTTTTTTTATTGGCTTTTTTATGTTTTATTTTGCTTGGTTTTATTCTCTTTAAAATTAAAAAGAATAAAATTAAAAATTTTGAAAAGTTAAAAAAAAAAGAAATAATCTGTTTGAATGAAAAATCTTCAAGAATAATCATATGGCCAACACGCTGGTACCAAGCTGTAAAATAAGCAGTAAAAAGTCCTTTGTATGGATGTAGCAGGATGAGAAGTGTTTTTGTCTGGCAGTTACTTTAATCAATGTTTGTGTTCCCTCAGACTCTGTCACAGTTTATTTGTGCATAAATATTCCTTTGATTCTGTGAGGCTGGACATTAACATGGGTATTACATTAAATATCAAAAAAAGTTTCAAAATGCATTTCCTTCTCTGTCTGGTTTTCTGTTTATGTTGTACTTGTTTGCATACTTTTTCTTAGATGGCCAGTTGGGTAAATGCAACTAAAAACCAAAAAAAATATCACCATATAACTCATGACCGAATCCATTCTCACTATTCTGTATTAACAATATTTCACCCAAACAAGCAGCCTTCTATACAGCAAGGACCACAAAAGTTGGAGATGTGCCTTCTACTGGCAGCTTTTTCCCAATAATATGCAGCCCTCAAAAGGAGTGTGTGACTTCTGGCAGTTATTTTTGTTCTTTTTCTCTCGGTGGGGTTGGTTGGGGTCTTGATATACAATCAATACTTAACAACAGCAGAAATGAATAAACCTCTTTATTTAAAAAACCCTAAAACCACACCATAAATAATGCATCAGCCTAACTCTGATTTGGGCAGACATTAGGTCAAGGTGGAACTAGGTTAGCTTAGGCCAGTGTTGGTAAACTTAAGGCATGCATACCATAAGTTATCACTGAAAACTCTAAAAGGTTCACCTTCACTGAGGGAGGCTCTGGGGCCAGGAAACACCTGCACAAGAGGGTATGGTGGAGTCAGTAGAAGAAGAGAGAAAAATTGGGTCAGCAGTGAGGGTGGAGCATGGAAAGCACGCTCAGCAATTCAGTGTGCCATCTCTAGTCCTTTCAATGCCAGCCATGGGGATGTGCCTGATCCCAGGTCCCCATTGTTCCCCAGGCTCCACAGGTGATGTGGTTCCTGCCTGTGACCATCCAGTTGTCTACTGAATGAATGTCTACACTGGCAGGTAAAATTGGTTTTGGCGAGCTTATGATCTGGACAGGGTAGCAGATTTTCAAGTATAAATAAAACAGGGCAACAGTGAGTAGAGCAAAGGAGGTATAGTATGGCCTGTGCGGTTCATTCTGGCTGTAGGTGAACACAATGCAGATAGATGATTAGAAGGTGAATGAAAAGAACTTCGTCATGGATTGGACTTGGAGTCTGGCAGAGACAGAAAGACTTCTAGGCTTCCAGCTGGGATAACCAGATGTACAGTTGTTCCACTCTGAGAGAGAACAACAATCCTGAGCTTAGAGGGATGTCAGGTGCTCTGGGTCAGTGATCGCTGGTCATCTCTTAATTGCTTAGGCCCAGTCTCTACCTTGCTCTGGGAAATGTGTTCCTGACTTGGACCAGGTTCCTCTACCTGATGCTGTGACCTAAAGTGCTCTGGGTGGGGTGCCAAGGTCCTGTTGGGGACTTACTTCTTTTCCTAAAGCTCCAGTGCTACATTTCCAGGCACTGTGATGTTTCTCTATCTGAGGACTGTCCTCCGGCTTCACATCCCTGATGCTGGCCTCTCGCCATTAGATGTTCATGCCCCACTTTCATTACACTCCCTGCAGGTTGGTCTAAATCATCCCCTGTCTTCCTTGCCCCAGGGCCTGTAGTATTCCCTGGTCCCAGTACATCTCATTCTGCCTATCCTCCACACCTCCACTCTCTTTTATCCAGGCCCTCCTGCAGTAAATCCAAAATTTAAGGACCAATATCGTGTGTAACTTGTGTAACAACCAGAGGGACCATTAAGGCCTTGAATGACCTTACCACATGTCCCCATCCTCACATAGCTCCTTCAGATGAACTCCCCTGGCAAAATAATCCTCCTTATCACAGGGATAGTCATGGTTCCTACTTGGCTCTGAGGAGTAAACCTGATTCCCTGCCAGCCTTCGGAATTATTCAAACAAGCTAACCATATCCTCTTGCAGGAACTCAAGACACCCACCCTCTTCTTGCTCCAAGGCCTGTCTCGTATGGCCCCTGCCTGCTCACTCTGTGCCCAAACACTACCCTATGTTGTTTTGAATGGCACTGGTGTCCTTTCTGGGGCTAAAGGTATGTGAGTAATAAGCTACTGTCAAATTCATCAGCCCAATGTTGGGTATTGTATTATGACCACCCTGTAATTCTAGGGCAGAAATCCTCTCAACAGAGTAGAGACATCTCTTTAGAAAAACTGCACTATGGTGGGTGACTCTTGGAGGTGAGAGAATGGCAATCATTTGGGACCCCCTTTATTTCTTAAAAACACAGCAATACCCAAAGTTTCTTAGCAGTGGTTTTGACAGGGATCCCCATGGCAGCCTCTGGGGCTCCACACCTTTTGACTCTGATGTTGCACATCTGGGTGTGGACTGAAAACAAACTTCTGCTTTGAATTCTACAAATAATACAGATTCACACCACCAATTGGGAACTTCTGCTAACAAAGCCATGTGTTCACTTTGCAAATTCAGGAAGATCTTGTTGCCATGCTGAGGGGCATGGGCAGCTGCTTAGCCTTAGTGCACTGAGGCTTCCCAGTTGATATTCCCCAAGGGGTGTGCCTGTCCAGAAAACCACAGTGCTGAATATCTCTCTATCATACCTGGTGCCTGTGTTCAGCTGACAACAACAATGTGCCAAGGTGCCCATCCCAGCATTCATGGTGAAGCAGAAAGGCTCATACTTTAGGGATGATGAATTGAAATTACAGATAGGACTCCTCGCTTTACCCTTGTGAGAATAAGATGGTGGCCCTCATCTGACTTTCCCAGATCCAAGTGTGGTCCCATGGCCAAATACTTTAATACACACAAGGCAGAGATGGGCTTTCCTGCCACTAAAAGGAAATATGAAATCTGGCAGGATGCACTTAAATCTGACAAGTAGCCACACAGATGGAATCTGCAGCTGAGTTCTTTGAGCAGTACGTGATTTTACCAATTATTTTTTAAATTACATTATATACAGGTGATGGGCAAAGACATAGCTAGAGGTACAAGCTCAGATGGCAGAGAGAAGAGTTTCTCACTGGACTATTTATAGGTGATAACAGCAAAACAGAGGCTTAAGATCCAGGCAGCCACTAAACAGAATTCGAGAGGGGTATAACATAAGGCTCTTCATGAGAAATCAGGCAGGACTGTCGCATAGCCCCAGGAACAAGAGCAGTTTGGTCGTTTTCCTCCCAATGATGTACTACTCAACTAGGTTCAATAAACATACATGTGTCTCTTTATGTCTTCTGCAGGAAGAAAGAGCTAATGTGTTTATTCTCCAGTGGTCAGAAAAACGGGGCTTGCATCCAATCCCCTACCCACTGTGCTAAACAGGTGGACACTGGGCAGAGGACACAACCGGCAAATCCAAAGTGACCACTGGGGGAAAGCCTCTCTCTGTTCTTCTTGACAAAGGAGGCTGACTCATAGGTCAGGAGCCTGTTGCTAGTGCACACAAAGTACTCTGAGAGAAACCCAAGAGCAGATATTTTCTGTGTCAAGCTGTAGACTACTGTCATAGAATTCAGTTCCTCCTGCTCTAAAGGCTGGCCAGGAGTCAAGTCAATCTCCTGACATAGAAATGGATTCTTGTAGCTCCTTTATAGAAATCATGCTGCTCTATCTGTTGACCGATTTCTGCTGTTCAGTCCTTCCACTTGGGAACAAAGCGACAAGGGAAACAAGGTCCCCTTCCTCAAAGCCCATAGCCCTGAAGGCAGAAGGTTAAGTCAGCAAGGCAAACTAGGACAAGCTGAAAGGCCCTTGAATGTGGGACAAACCAAATGCCCTCAGAGGGTAAAGTGGGTGGGGCAGGTTGAATTGGGAAGCTTTTGGAAAAAGAGTAGTTTTAGCAACAGCAATGCATAAAAGTAGTATCAAGAGGAGGAGCCCCGGGGCAGGGAGTGACAGGGCAGGTGGTAAGCCTGGGTGCTGCCAGGCAGTGTAACTGGAGAAAATCTAGAAAGACAAATGAGAGGCCAGGGCGAAGCACACTGGATTATAATGAGGTTACACTTTGCTAAGATTGATGTGATTTTTGATTAGAGAAAGTTTCGTTGATTAAAGACAGTCTTGTTGATTGTTCCACAGATGAATTATCCCTGTGGTCAGAGAGGAATCTATGAAGAGGAAACAGAACAAAGCAGGATCCAAATTTTATATATTGTTTATATTTATATGTATTTATATTCATATTTATATTTACATTTCAATGCTGGCAACTAGAGTGTTCATAAAAGTAGGTAGTAGGGAAAACCAACAGACACACGCAAGATGCTTTCTACTTCTTTGCCATAGAGAAACTACATTTATCAGTGTTCTCTACTGAGAGAGAAAACAACCACCATTCATGTCTGGGTGAGTGTTCTGTTTCAGAGAAATACAAGAACGTCCCCTCGAAGTAGGACCAAGGAAATATATGCTATTGGAAAAAATAACCGACTCAATATTAATGAAATTAAAATGGTTGTTAGCAAGGCAGCCAATCACTGCTTTTGCAAAAAGCTGGAATGAAAGAACAATTATCCCTAGGTCCTAAGCGAAATGTAATTACTTCATTCCTCTCATCCACCCTTTCAAAACCTGCCAGTGGTAAAGGTCGGGCTTCACTGACATGGAGAGGGAGAAAATTTCATGCCATTTTACCTTCCTTTGTAAGCCAAGTGAATTACTAATTAAAAATTCCAAGTGACCTTCATTGATTTCTTTACCCATCCACTAACTGCTTTCTCCAGCAGTGGCCCAAACCAGGCGCCTGGTTCCCCATGATCCCAGTCCTTGTACCAAGCAGTCTCATCTGAAGTCAGGTAGCACGGTCATGTGGAAATGGTAAACGGAACCTTTTTATAACATGTAAAATTGGAATTTGAAAAGGACTTCCTACCTTCCTCTGATTCTAAAAACAGATGTGGGTTTGGGTAGAAATAGTCATCTTTCCTACATTTTTTCTCCCTTAGTGTTCAGATTCTATTAATCATGGTAAACTGAAATTTTACACAAGCCAACAGATTTCAAAGGCCTTGCCAAGAGGACAATTTAACCATAAGAAATCAGCTCCCCACCCTTCCCAGCCTGGAATTTCCAATGACTGAGGCAATGAATAGTTGCTTTCAGAAATAAAAAAAGTGCGGAAAGAGCATTTGCTTCATACTTCCTGCCTGAGAACTCTGCACCATTTGTACCCAGGGCCCCACTCCATTGATTCAGCTTCTGCAGCAGAGTAACCTTGACCCTGAGAGTGGCCCCACAGGGACCACCACTGTATCCAGGAGAACAGAGAAATGATGTGGAAGGACTAACCAAAGAAAAAATCTAATCGATGGCAAAGTCCACACTGGTACAGAGATACCTCAATTTACAAACAAAGCCACCCTGATCCTTGGACCATGATTCCCAGGATGACATTTCTCTACCAATTCAATGTATGTGGATTTTTCAGGTCTTGCAGCTCTTATCTTGTAAGCCTTCTCTGCTATTCATGTTGTCTCTCATTCTATCAACCTATAAACAATTGTCACATCAAAACTATAATCCTGTCCCATCTCTCAAAGTCAACCCCAAACTACCCTGTTTCCTAGATGCCTAGAGGTCTCAATGACCTCTCACATGAAGAGTCAAAACCCCACAAATACAAGATCCTCCCACCAGCCTCATCACTGCACCTTGAATTTCTCATCCATGGTTTACAGCACTAAGTAACCAGGAATACCTTTTCCTTCTCCCTCTTTCAACAGCCTGTATGTAACAGGCTAATTTTCTAGTGCTCTAATGGTTCTAGCAAGCATAGTCACTGCCCTGGATAACCCCACATCATCTCCTTCCTGGAATATCATAACAGAGTTGTCTTCCTACAACTTGGATCAGATCAGCTACTCTAGCAGTTTAAAAACATTTAATATTTTCTTTGTTCCCACTAAGGAACTTTGTTTCCTTTGTATTTCCCACTAAGTAAATACAAATTAAAAATAAACAAGACAATTTATTTATTTTGGCTTACCACCATCTAAGAGTTTTCTAACAATTTTAGCTGTATGAACATGCTCTGAGCATGTTATCTGCTAACTTAAAAGTGTGCTTCCTCTACTCTTTGGACTTACTATATATTGCCCTTCTTAAAGACTTCCTTATTCCTGAATGGCATAAAAAAAAATAAAATAAAATAAAAGCTGGAGGAATGGTCCCTCCAGAAACTGAGATGTCACACACTACCTATGCCTTCCAGGACATCTGCTGACCCACTGTGCCTTCTGGGAGAGTTTCACTGCTAGCCAGCCACTCACAATGTTGGCTCTTAGAAGCCATGTATCTAAACTTCTCTCCTGATGGGAGCTGAGTGACTCAGGGTAGGACTAGACCCCTCAGTTCCAGATGAAGGTCCACACTCTTACCGAGGTCAAAGAGCCCCTGATTCCTGTACTCTCTGCTGCCCTGAAGCTCACTGTCTCAGCAATTCACTAACTTCCTTATAATAATTTCCCTCTGGTATATGGTAGTGGTTTTCTGGTCCTTGCAGGTACTCAAGGATAAGAAACAAATAAGAACTTACTGTCTAAAACTGTGTTCTTGGGTATTCCAAACCACTAAAAGGGCCAAGAATGATCTCATCCTTATTCCAGGCCCTTCTTATGAGTAGAAAACAGGGAATGCTTTTGTTTTCTTGTCCCTCCAACACTCATAATGAAATTTAATTACTGTTGTAACAATGTAGATGGGCAAAAACTTCAAGAGGTGATGAGGTGGTAAGAACCCTACTGTGCAAGAGGATTAGTGTTGTTAACATAGGTATGGGTTAGTTATCGTGGGAGTGGGTTAAGTATAGGAGTAGGCTCGTTAGTACAAGGGATTAGTAGCTACTACTCCAAGAATGGGTCAGTTATCACAGGTTAGCTATGGCAGAACTGGGTTTATGAAAACTCTGAATCCTCCTAATCCTCACATGAACTTTTGCCATGTGACGCCTTCTTCATGGGATGGGACTGCAAGAAAGCTCTCACCAGTATTAGCACTGTGCATCATTTATAATTTACCAAGCATGTGTCATTCTGTTACAACAGCAGAAAACAGACTCAGGCAAGGAATCAGTTTCATGATCCAAAATACTTGTGTCTTTCTGGGAAAGAAAACTGGACTGCCAAGAACATAGAGGATTAGGTAGATGCTCCGGCCCACTATCATAGAAAAGATGAGACAGGACTTCCTCCCTGACCTTTAGTTAGGCCTCTCTGTGTCCTCTTTTTTGCTGGCTTCAATCTTGACCTGCTGAGCCCAGTTTGAGCAAAGAATCCTACTGAGCCCATTTCTAGAGAGCATCATACCAGTTCAGGGAGAATTCCCCAGCCTTATGAACTAACTAATCAAGTTCCTGTTCCCAAACATAGACAGTAAGTTCTTATTTGTTTCTTATCCTTGAGTACCTCACCTTGCGTACTGGCTACAAATCCTTATATGCAGAATTGAATTTAGTTATCTATGGAAGCCTCTCACCCCCACTTCAGTCACTCACATAAAATCTGACTAACATTTTTAACACATACTCAAGGCAATTTGCTAACAGACAGCAACAAACTTGGAGGAAGAGGCCCAGAGCATGAGAGGGCATCGTTGGAAAACAAATCCTGCAGGACAACATGGTGCTCACATAGGGATGAGTCCTTGTCTTATACCCACATTTCTAACATTCAAGGCTGGCTTTGCTGTTCTCCCTTAATGAGCAATGACAGATTTGCAAAGAGAAAATAAAGCCAGGAGACATGTCCTGCTCCCCACCCAGAGCTGGTTGGTATATTTTCTGTGGCCTGCAACATTAATCCTCAGCTTCAAGTCAGTATGTACTAAGTCCCTAAGTCACTAAAACTCTCAGCATCTGAGGAGGAGGCATCTATCACGGAAGTGTGTGATGAAACTCATCCTGAGCTGACTAAATCCTGAGATAAAAGAGAACACATGGGTCACATTTAGGCATCAGGTCTGATTGCTCTTACAGACACATTGACTGTCCAAAGGAAAAAGTATCATTCTCCTCAATGTCCTCAAGTTCCCTGCAGGGTACAGAAGCCAGACATGCTTCCTGGGCCTACCTTTGCGGGTCACTCAGAATCATCCATCACGTAGTCACAACTGGACCACAGGCAACTTCTGCGCAAGGTTTTCAAAGGCTTCAAACTACATACCTGCCACTATTAAAGAATAAGCTATAAACTGTGCTTTGGGAGTTTCCGGAGAGGATTACATATGAAAAGGTCTATCAAATAACATTTTTGTCTTAGGTTGACTATGTCAGTTATGGAAAGAAATACAGGTCTCTGATATTTTTGGTATAAGACATGGCAGCAGGTAATGAAAAGAGAAGCTATCTCTATGTATAGATCCATATATACATACACACATATGTACATACATAAATATACATACAAAAAGATACATATATATTTTTTAGCTGCAGCTAAACCTCAACTGCTACACTTACAAATCAAAATAAAATGAGGATTAAAAACAAAATTGGCTATATTAAAACATTCTGTTAGTATTTTTTTGCCAGTCTCTGAATTGAATATTCTATTTGCCTGGTAATCGCAGTACAGTAGCATCAGAACATGTGACCTAAATCCATATGATTTCTAACACAAAAGAGATGGGAGACTGTTTTTACATAATTTATGTTAACAAACTTAATAAGAGTTATGAACTGTAACCATCTCACCTACTGTTTTTACAGTTTAGTGGCTGTGAATTGAAGCTTCATAAAAAATGATTTATGGATGCTGAGTTACTGTGTCTTTATTTAAATGCACCCCCTCCCTTCCAAGAACACTGCATATTTGCCCCTTTGCTCATTCCTGGTGGAACCCCACTCACTCTGTGCTGGTCCAACCTGGCACACTCAGCTATCTGTGGTTACCACAGGTTCCAAAGGCACCAACCGAAGCAACCAATACTCCCTTTGCATTATTTGCTCTTTTTTTTTTTTCCCAGAAATTACTGGCATGGAGGCCAGAGTGTTTAGAAATTCAAATCAGCTTCAAATGCTGCCAGAGCCACTGAGTTAGCATCTCATGTTTGGGGGGAACTAGATGGCGAAGCACATTTCATTATTAATTAAAAAAAAAGCCAAAGGAGAGAGGGGAGGGAGAGAGGGAGAGAGAGAAAGAGAGAGAGAGAGAGAGAGAGAGAGAGAGAGAGAGAGAGAGAGAGAGAGAGAGAGAGCGCACCAGACCTGGACCCATTTCTTTACCTGCATTCAAAAGACTTTCATTTCTTTCCCAGGCAGAGTGGCCTTTGGCAGGTGAGAAAAACCGACTGTGGATCTGTAAAATAAACAGAAACCTGTCCCAGTTTTATATTTTTACTTGATAGATATATAATCTTCAACAATACATTTTTTTTTTAAAAAATAGGAACATCCCTAGCATCTCCCCTTTCTCACAAAAAGAACTACAGAGCACAATGAATACATATTTCCATTTTCTCCTGAGCAAACTGCCAGTGAACAGAAGGTAAGTTTCTGATGATTTCAAAATACACAAAAAGAAAGGAGGGAAAAGAGAAATACAGTAATCAGCCAATGTGGATTCTGCTGTGGATTTTGTCAGTAGATCAAAGACCTACTACATCTAACATTTCTGTTCCTACCCATCACAGTTCTAGAGAGATTTTGGGCTAAAACCAAACATTCAATAACTATTGATCAGCCATGGGCAATTAAATATCGAGAATCAGCTTTTAAAACCCAAGGAAAATAATGTTAATAGTGTACAAAAGTATTCTGCTTTCTGCAAGTGTGATTATTATGCTGATTTTCTCTCCCAAAGGCAAAATTTCATTCCTATAAACTTGTTCTGAGAGCAGTTCACTGTGAGACTTGAGGCCACAGAGCATCCTATTCCATCTGGAATTGCCCAGGTCCTCCCTCAGCCCTTGGAATCTACTCTGGCCTTTACCCAAGGCTGGGGAACAAGTCCAGCCCAACCTGGGCTTGAGTCAAAGAGACAACTCACTCTTGGAGCTCACTTCCAGCTCAGATCCTGAACCTCAGTAGATTTCTTAGTCTTGAGGCTGAGTTAAGCTTTTCAGTGCTTAGTTCTTATTTTTGAGCTGTTCTCACCCCAATCATGTGTGCAGCCCATTCAAGGGTTACAGGAAGAAGCTGCATCTTCCATCCCAAGTAAAAGTCTGGCTTCCCCTCACTTATGGGGACAGAGGAGTAGCTGGGATGTTAATGGGGCTGGCCTGAGGTGTGGAGAATCAGTAGTTTTCACCATTTCTGCCCTGGCCCAGCCTCCCAGCTCTGTGTCCTCTTAGTCTCTGCCAAGTGGTAATATGACAATTAATCATAATACGAAGTGCTGACACTATTTAGACTTCAAAGGTGCTGGTCCTTACACTTCAGTGCTTTACCTACATTAACTTGTTGGATTCTCATGCCTGTTAGAAAGGTGTGCTTTGCTTTACCTTGTTTATTTTTGTTTTTGTTTTGTTTTCAGTCCTGGGAATTGACAAGGGAGCACTGAGATACATCCACAGTTCTTTTTTTTTAAATTTCTTTTTGAGAGAGGGTCTTGCTAAGTTGTCCAGGCTGTCCTCTAACTTGCAATCCCCCTGTCTTAGCCTCCTAGTTAGCTGGGGGTACAGGTGTGCACTACCATGACTAGCAGAGAGATATTTTTAATTAGTACTGCCCCATGTCAGCTGAGAAAATGAAGGTTTCAGTGAAAATTAGGCCAAGGTCACCTGGTTCGGACAAGATGAAACCAGGATTCAGATCAGACCAGTCAGAGCCAAAGCACTGGAACTTTCAGCCAGTGTGTCTCAAATATTGTTATTATTATTGCTAAGGATTACTAGTTGGCTAGTTGGTTCTGTCAGTGCTTACATGATCTTTATTACTTCCACGTGTCCTTTTCTTAGATTTAGTACAGATGCATCATAGGATAATACATGCACCCTGGGTTATACCTGGAGAAGTTTCAGGGAGAAATAAAAAGGTTACGACATTGGAAGCTGGATTGGAAAATAATTTAAATCCCACGTTCAGCAGCAAAAGCAAGCTCTTTCTCTGCTGCTTCAACAAGACCAAACATGTAGATCTGGGAATAGTTGGGGTGATCGAAGGGTGTGGGGATGCTGATGGGGTACAGGAGGTGGAGGATTATGGGCTGGCAGAGTTCTGCACTCTTCTCTCTTGGGCTGTTGTCTTTTAAGGACTGTGGTGCACATACTTTGAAACACCACACTACCAAGTCTAGTAAGTTATCTAACTATGGATATGCTAGTGGAGACTTGATTTTGTCTCATTTCTTCCTGTTGTCCCTCCCCAGCTCATAATTTTTGGATTTTTTTAAAACTGATTCAAAATATAATAAAGCATATTTAGGAAGTCTTTGTCAAAATTTCAGAAGTATATTAATTATCTAATAACTGGAATGGTTTGCAGGTCAGGTCTATAGATCCACAAGACTGAAAGTCCCTAGGAGCAGGGCTACCTGTACATCTTAGGTGTTTGGCACTGGGATGGCTACTAAGGAGAAAGTCAATGAAAGAGAGGAGGGAGAGAATGAAAGAAGGGAGTGAGGAAAGAAAAGAAACTGAGGAAAAAGGAAGGAGAAAGGGAAAAAGGGAAGGAGAAAGGAAAGTTGGGGGAGAAAACAGGAGAAAGGAGACGAGTCACGCACCAACATTAAGAATTAAGAAGTGGGCATCAGCCTCTGGTGTCCTGCAATGCCTGGAATTAACTGGCACTCTTTCTATAAGTTGAATCTTTTCCAACAAACAATGCTTTACCCTCATTGTTACAGTGTATTACACAGAGGGAGACCCTGAGTAGTCAAGTGCCTTCTAACCCAATCATTTCAGGGCTGTCTGTGTTATGTTTCTGAAGCATGAGGAGTTACTAAATGAAGAAAGAAGTAATCTACCAAAGCCACACAATGGTGGAGAGATAAGGGACCTTTTTAGCTGCCATTGACCTAAGGCTGGTCCAACCTGAGTCCAATGAGGAACTACCATAGCATGAGGGCATGCATCTCATGCATTCTCCAGAAACTGGGTGATAAGAGCTGAAACTATTATTTCCAATTGCAAATGGGGCTATTGAAACATGGAGAGATTAAGTAACTTTATCAAGGTCACCCACTAAGCAAGCAAAAGGTCTCAAATTAGAACTCAGTCAATGAGGATCACTCCTTGGGAACAGAAAAATATTATTAGGATCAAGCACCTTAAAAAAAATTCTGAGACCTCACAGTAATAAGGAATGCTGAAGTCTGCAAAACTTAACTTTCTAATAAACACTTCAGTATCTCGTTTTGATTCTCCAAAGTCCCTGAGCAATAACTAAGAGACATAGTCGTGTTGTTTGTAGATGATGAGACCAAGGCCCAGAGAGGTAAAGAAGCCAAATGTCCCAGGATGAGGTACCTACACCAGTCCTCCTGACCTTTCACCCACCACACTGCCTGCCTCCTTGAAGAAAACAGCACTATCAACAAGGTCCTATTGTCTAGCTTCCTGTCTTCAAGGACAATGAAGTCATATCAAGGTGATCTGTGAATCCCATCAGCAGTCAGAGGTGGCACTGTCATGAGCTTTAGCTGAACATGGCAAGTATGATGTCAACGAATCTTTCATGTGCATAAGACCGAGCTATTCCAGAGTAACTTCAGCACTTTCTCGCTTGACTCTCCCACATGCTGCCATTGTAGCTGGGCTCTAAAGCACATATAAGCTACTGCTTTTGCTGTTTTTATTGTTTCCTGACCCCTCTTTAAGATTACTGAGTATTCACTATGGATTCATGATCCTTCATTTCCAATTCTAAAATGCATAGAACTCTAAAATTTGAGAATTCTTCTCCCTGGGTTTGTAGCAAGTTAAGCTAAACTAACCTCAAACCCTTACCTAACCTAACCTAGGGCTATTTATAACATTAATTTATTCCATTTAGTGTGAATATTCATAGATTTTAATGCAAAAACATCAGTGAACTTAATGATAGGGTGCTACCCCAGATTTCCCTGGAGATGGTACTCAGATTCAGTGTTTTAAAATCAAAAGAATTGCTGTTGAATCAAATTGTGTCCCCAGAGTTTGGCAAGTAGGATTGCTGCTCAGTATCATGGGTGATACTCCTAGCTCCTAGCTTTGGGTTTTCTATATATCTCTCATCCATTCCTCACAGAAACCTCCATAACACAGACCTGGTATAGGTAGAGACACTGGCCATGGAGAGATTAGGTGATTTACTCTAGGTCATAGATTTACTAAGCCTCAGCCTTGTTCATACTCTTGTTTCACCTCTGCATTCAAATCTTTGGACTGTCCTTTCTCCAGCTAGAATGTAGTATGCATGCCTGTATACTACATGTGTGTGTGCTCCCATGTGTACACATGCATGCTATTGACCTGGGGAGTGGAGGTAGAGATAGCTCATAAATTCTATAAAGCACTGAACAATTGTGGGAATTAAATTTCATATGTTCCAGGAAAGAGCAGGGGAAAAAACAGTTGAGAATTTGCAGATCTACAAAAATTTGGCTGCCAATACCCCATCTCCCCAACTTTGCCTTTCTGGACACATGCATAGTTCAGTGAGAAAGAGAGGTGATATCCCAAATCTACTTGTATCCCAAAGATTCAGAGACCAAGGGTGGATTTTTGGATTAGGACTTCTGGCTTGATCAGTGGATAATGCTGGAGACCAAAGAAAGGAAAGCTATCTCTTTTTAGCACCAGACTACCTTCTTCTGGGACAGGGAATCTTCCACGGGGGGCAGACAACACGTCAAATGGATGGGTCGGGTTGGACTGCTGGTTAACACAGACTCTTGGGAATGGTATATCTCTCCAACACCAATCTCGATGCATGATTGATCTTTGCAGGGCAATATGTTTGTTTTCAATCTCCTGAATTCTCTTCTGCAACAATAATTAATGTCAGACAGTGCATTTTCTGGTTAATGCAACTCTGCACCTATAATAACTCAAAACTGAGATTTATCTCTGTACCATGATTCCCTCTTCATGCTTCATCTCTTCATGTTTACATCTGGTTTAACTTTTTCTAATCTAAAATAAATCAGCATGAAAAGCATTAGATTTTTCATTTAGATTCTCAATTGCCTTTTATTACTGAGATAATATCCCTATCTGATTGTAAATGGTGGGATTGTTCCCTTGTCGGGATTCGAATGAAGATGCTGCAGTTCAGTCTTGCCGACTCTCCTTTTTTCTCCTTCACTCTTATTTCCAAGGATCTGGAGGGGTTCTGATTTGAAAATGAGACAAATCAGGATGTAAAAGGATATGTTATTTCCACCTTTCCTTCTCTTGCTAGGCACATGGAGCAAGGCAGTCTCTCTTGGCTCTCTGATGAGGAGAGATCTGCAGAGAGTTCACTCTTCATTTTCCCACCTGGGCAACTTAAGCTCCCAGTCTGTTTGCAGGTATAAATGAAAACAGCAAGAATGAAGCACTTGACTGGAGATTTCTATGCAAACATCAGGCGTAGGGGGAGAATAAATCCAAAATATAGGCATGTTAATTACCCAGTTACAAAGACAAATCCTGCTGAACTACTTTGTATATCAAACAGGTAGATTCCCTTGATTCCTTAAGCATTCCTTTGCATGTGTTCTATTGTGTTTCCTATCATCTACAACATTTTCTCCTTTAGTGAGCTGATGAGTCCAGAAACTGAATCCATTTATTCACATGGAAACTTTTTTCCAGTAATTGTTTACCATCACTTTATACCTTCGCTTAGAGCCCTGCACAGACTGAACCATTTCAGGATTAAGTACCCTAACTAGAGTTACTCTGACTTTGGAATGCCTCAGAAAGTTCTGTGATTTCAGTAGCCTACTCAAATCTATAACTTGTAATTTAATTGTTGATTTTCTTCTTTCAAAGCAGCAGAGACAGAAACACCAGCAGAATGGAGATTGTTCCTTTACCTTAGCTCATACACTGACATGGAACACTTTCCCTGGGCCTGGAAGGAAAGGGTTTTTTGTTGCATATGGTGGCTGCTTTTTGAGATTATTTTTTGGGTCAAGCTGAACTGATGGAAAGCAATCTAGTATGGGACCTTTTCAAGCCTGACTTTCACGCCTTCTCAAAATTAGGGGAAAAGATGACTTCTGCTTATTAAAGGATAGCACAATTTTGTCCTTAATGGTTTTATCACACACACAAAAAAATTATAATAGCTACACTGTGGAGCACTTGCCACAGGCCACATTAAGTGCTTCACAGGTGCTATGCGATCTCCATGGTAACTCTAGAAGGAAGGGCCTACTACAATCTTAAAGGGAAGGAAGAATTATTTTTAGTATTTTTATTCATAGGAATATCATCTAGCTAAGCATAGTGGTATATACAGAAATCCTAGCTATTAGGGAGGATGAGGCAGGAGGCTGACCCAAGCAATTTAGAAAGACTCTATCTCAAAAAAAAAAAAACAATTAAAAGTGGCTAGAATATAGCTCAGTGGGGGATCACTTGCTTAGCATGCCGAAGGTTCTGGGTCCGATCTCAGCACTTCAAGAAAAAAAATGATATATATATATGATATATATATATATAGCAATCAATAGCTAAGTGCTAATGATCTCTTACAATGAACTAAGTGTGGCCCTAAGAACTTTCCTTACACTACCTTTTTCTGTTCCCACAGTCACCTTAGATGATGGTATCATTATAGCTTTATTGTATAAATGCAGCAACTGACACTGGAGAAGGAAAGAGTTCAGAGAGCCACCGAATTAAAAATTGTCATTCAGGATAAAATTCTACATTTACCTGTATCAGGCCCACACCCACATCCTTTGCTATCTCAAAAGCACATCACTAATTTCATAAAGGTACACATGGTTTCTCTTATGGAACATTCCAGAATGGGCAACATGATAGTGGAAGAAGACTGAAGCATTCTAGACCACGGATCAGTATAGGTTATACCACTGTGTGCATTTGCCAAAACAAAATGAACAGTGCCCTTTGAAAATGTATGAATATTATATATGTAATTATATAATAATAAGATGATTTTAAAAGAAACATCATCAATACAACAAACACAAAGTGACTATCTCTTCATTGCCACAGGAACCCAAGTGAACTGCACCAGAAGGTCCAAAGAACATCCCCTCCGAAAACTGTAAACTTAGTAAACCTATCCTTCCTTCATTTTGGGCACCAAGTATTTTGTCTCAGCAACAAGAGAAAAGTAACAAAGACATAGATGATATGCTAGCCATAGAACATGCTTAAGTAAATGAAAAGGAATCGAAATTACCCATGCTTTTATCTAATCATAGTGCAATAAAAATAGAAATTAATCACAAAAGGAACTACAAATCTCCATAAACACATTAATATTAGATAACACCCTCCCGAACAACCAACAGGTCACAGATTAAATTAAAGAAGCAATTAAACATTATCTACAATCAAATGAAAATGCAAATGCCATTTACTAGAACCTGCAGGACCTTAATACCACATTGTTACAAAGAGATAAACTAGACACAAAATCAGCAAAGAAATAACAGAACTGAATCAAACTTGTGAACAAATGCACTTACTAGATATTTACAGAGTGTTCTACCAAACAACATAAGAATATACATTCTTCTTAGCTGCAGAGGGACCATTCTCTATGATAGACCATATATTAGCCCATACAAAATGTTTAAGTAAATGCAAAGAAATTGAAATTATCTCATGCATACTATCTGACCATACTGCACTGAAATTGGAAATTAATGGCAAAAGAAACTGCAAAAACTACATAAACTCATGTAAATTAAATAACGCCCTTCTGAACAACTGAAGGCTATAGATGAAATTAAAGAAGATATCAAACAAAATCCACAATTAAATGAAAATGCAGATACAACATACCAGAACCCTTGGGATGCAATGAAAGCAGTCCTAAGAGAGAAATAGATAGAAATGAATTCTCACATCAGGAAAACAGAATAAACACAAATAAGCAACCTAATACTACACCTCAAGCATCTTTCAAAACATGAGCAAGTCAAGACCAAAGCTTATAGAAGGGAGGAAATTATAAAGACCAGAGCAGAAATTAATGCAAGTGAGACTAACAAAACAATACAAAGAATTAATGAAACAATTGGTTCTTTGAAAGAATAAACATAATTGATAAAACTCTAACCAAACTTATTAAGAAAAGGAAAGAAAAAACTCAAATTCATGCAATGAGAAATAAAAAGGGTGTGATTATTACAGATCCTGTGGAAATATAGAAGACATACTTTGAAAAGCTTTACTCGCATAGGCTGAAAATCACAGAAGAAATGGACAGATTTCTAGAAACTTATGAATTACCAAAGTTGAATTAAGATGATATAAAAATTTTGAATAACTCAATATCAATTACTGAAATTGAAAATTTAATCAAAAACTTACCAACAAAGAAAATCCCAGGTCCTGACGGATTCACAAATGAATTCTCAAGAAACTTATAGAAGATTTAATGCCAATACTCTTCAAAATTTTAATGAAATTGAAAGGGAAGGAATTCCCCCTAAATCATTCCTAGAGGCAAGTTTTGTTATGATATCAAAACCAGAGAAAGACCTAACCAAAATGAACTATAGGCCAATCTCCCTAATGACCAAAGATACAAAAATTCTCAATAAAATACTAGCAAACAGATAGCAACAAATCATCAAGAAGATTATACAACATGACCAAGTGGGAATTCAGGGACGGCTCAACATATGCAAATCAATAGATGTAATACACCATATCAACAGAACCAAGAAAAATATCACATGACCCTCTCAATAGCTGCAGAAAAAGCTATTAATAAAGTCCAACACTCATTCATGATAAAAACCCTACAGGAAATCAGAATAGATGTTCTCTACCACAATCTGATAAAAGCCATCTATGACAAACCAGCAGGCAACATCATACTAAATGAACAAAAACTGAAAGCTTTTACTCTAAAATAGGAACACAACAAGGATGTCCACGATAATCACTACTATTCAATATACTTTTGGAAATGTTACAGCAATTAGACAAGAGAAAGAGAAATAAAAGAAATGAGGATAGGAAAGAAAGAAGTTAAATTATCATTATTTGCAGATGACATGATATTCTACATACAAGGCTCCAAAAACTCCATCAAAAGCCTTCTAGAGTTAATAAGCAAATTCAATAGTGTAGCTGGGTAGAAAGTCAAAACTCAAAAGTCTATAAAATTTCTTTACACAAACAACTAACTCATTGAGATAGAAATTATGGAAATAACACCTTCCACAATAGCACTGAAAACATGGAATACTTAGGAATCAATCTAACAAAGGATGTAAAAGATCTATACATTGAAATCTATAGTACTGTTTAAAAGGAGATTGAAGAAGATATCAGAAAATGGGAAGACATCCCTTGCTCATGGATAGGAAGAACCAATATTGTGAAAATGGCCATTCTCCTAAAACCATTATACAGATTTATTATAATCCCAATCAAAATAGCATCAGCATACCTCACAGATCTAGAGAAACATTCCTAACATTAGTTTGGAAACTAAGGAGACCTAGAATAGCAAAGGTAATCCTGGATAACAAGGCAAGGCAGGAGGCATCACAATTCCTGAATTGAAATTACACTATAAAGCTACTGTGATAAAATCAGCAACGTATTGGCAAAAACAAAACAAAACAAAACAAAAAAACAGACCTGAAGATCAGTAGAACAGATTACAAGATGCAGACACAACTACACAGCTGACTTATCTTTGACAAAGGAGCAAAACAGTTTCACTAGAAGAAAGATAGACTCTTTAATAAATGGTGCTGTAAAAACTGACTTTCCACAAGCAGAATATTAAAACAAGACCCATATCTATCATCATGCACTAAATTAAAGTCAAAATGGATCAAAGATCTAAATATTAAAACAGAAACACTTAATCTTCTGTAACACAAAGTAGGTAGAAATCTTGAAGACATAAGGGTAGGCAAATTGTTATTGAACAAAACACAAACCAAATGAGAGGTACTTCAAAGAATCAACTTGGATCTCATCTTATTAAAAATTTATGGCACATCAAAATTAAATCACCAACAGAATGAAAAGAAAACCCAGAGTGGGAAAAATTTTAGCCTTCTATCCCTCAGACAAAGCACTTATATCTAGAACATAAAAAGAATTGAAAAACATCAATTTAAATTCAAAGACCCAATCCAAAAATGGGCAGCTTGAGATGAACATGCACTTCTCAGAGGAAGAAATACAAATGCCAAATATACACATGAAGAGAAATGGAAATTAAAACAATATTGAGATCCCACCTCATTCCAGAAAAAAAAGGCTGTCATCAAGAAATCAACTAATAACAAATGTTGGCAGGAATGTGGATAAAAAGGAACCCTTTTCCAGTATTAATAGAAGTGTAGACTGGTGCAACCACTGTGGAAATTAGTGTGGAGGTTCCTCAAAAAAAAAAAAAGGATTGGTAGTCCTATTCAATCCAGCTATTCCTGTTCTGGGTATTTTCCCAGAAGAATTAAAAACTTCATGCCACAGTAATATATACACACCCTTGTTTATAATAGCACAATTTGTAACAGCTAAATCTTGGAAACAACCCCAATGCCCATCAACTGAGGAATGGGGAAAAAAGATGTGGTATTTTTATACAGTGTAATATTACCTAGGTATAAATAAGGATAAACTTGATGCTTTTATAGGTAAATGAAGGCAACTTGAGACCATACTCATAAGCGAAACAAATCAAACTTGCATGTGTAAATATCGTATTGTCTTCCTGCTATCCAAAAAAAAAAACCTGAAGGAGTAATAAGATCCAAAATGTACAATAGATATTGTGAAAATGAAAGGGAAAGAAAGTGCTCAAAACAAAAGAACAACTGGGATAGGGGAAAAGAGAAAAGAAAGAAGGGAGAATATTATGTGCATACTGGTATACATATATATGTATATGTATGTATATATATATATATATATATATATATATATACAAGATATATAACTGTACTGCTAATCTCTGTAAGTTCACCAAATAGAACAGTTTGTATTTTCATTGATTGATTATTTGATCATTTTTATGCCTAAATCTTATAATCTGAACAACTAATTTAAAGATAACAATATGCAATATATTAACTACTATTAATTTCCTACTATTTCTTTGAAATTTTGTATCCTTTTTTTTTGGTTTGGTTCTAAAATAAAAAAGAATATTATAAATCATGAACAAGTGGGATTTATCCCAGGAGTTCAGGGATGGTTCAACATACACAAATTAATAAATATAATATACCATATCAATAGAGCCAAAGACAAAAATCACTTGACCATCTCAATAAATGCAGAAAAGCTTTTGATAAAGTTCAATACTCATTTGTGATAAAAACCCTAGAGAAAATTGCAATAAATGCTCTCTACTCAATCTGATAAAAGCCATCTATGACAAACCAAGAACCAATATTACACTAAATAAACAAAAGCTGAAAGCTGTCACTCTAAAATCAGGAACAAGACAGGCATGTCCACTATCACCACTCCTATTTAATATAGTTCTGGAAACATTAGCCAGAGTAATTACACAAGAGACAGAAATGAAAGGAATAAAGATAGGAAAAGAAGAAGTTAAATTATCATTATTTGAAGATGACATGATATTCTACATAGACGACCCCAAAACTCCATCAGAAGATTTCTAGAATAGGAAAATACATAGTATAGCTGAAAACAAAGTCAACACTTACAAATCAACAGTAAAAATAATAATAATAATAATAATAATAATAATAATAATATCCCTGTACACAAACAACAAACTCATGGACAGAGAAATTAGGCAAACCACATCCTTCACAACAGCAACCAAAAAATGAAATGCCTAGGAATCAATCTTACAAAAGAAGTAAAAGATCTATACATTTATAATTACTCTGAAAAAAAGAGATCAAAATGAAAAGACATATAGGAAGAGCAAACACTGAAAATGGCCAAACTCTCCAAACTGTTACATAGATTTACTGTAACCACAATCTAAATACCATCGGCATACAATTAATTTTTAAACGGAGAACACCTAGAGTAGCAAAGGCATTTCTGGGCAACAAAGGCAAGGCAGAAGGCATTGAAATTATACTACGAAGTTACTGTGATAAAATCAGCATGGTACTGGCAAAGAAAAAGACCTGAGGATCAATGGAACAGATTAAAAGATGGAGATACATCTACAAACACACTCAGTCACCTTATCTTCAACAAAGGGGCCAAATATGTTCAATGGAAGATAGCCTTTTTAATAAATGGTGCTAGAAAACTCTTTCCACATGCCAAGGACTAAAAGTAGACTCACTTCTATCACCATGCACTAAACTAAAGTCAAAATGGATCAAAGATCTAAATATTATAACAGAAACACTAAATCTACTCAAAGACAAAGCAGAGATAAATCTTGAAGACAGTTACAGAGAGAGAGTTCATAAACAAAAACTAAACTGCACAGGAAGTACTTCAAAGAATCAATAACTGAGATTTCATTTTATCAATAACTGAGATTTCATTTTATTAAAAAGTTTTTGCATAGCAAAAGAAATCATCAATAAAGTGAAAAGGAAACCCACAGATTGGGAAAAACTTTTAGCCAACTGTTCCTCAGACATAGGACTTCTATGTAGAATATATAAAGAACTAAAAAGAAATCAAGCCACTCAGATTCAAAGACCCAGTCCAAAAATGAGCAGCTAAGATGAATATACATTTCTCAAATGAAGAAATACAAATGGTAAATAAATATATGAAAAAACATTCAACATTATTCAATATTTGAGAAAAGCAAATTTAAACAACACTGAGATCCCATCTCACTCCAGAAAGAATGGCTATCATCAAGAAATCAATCAACAACAAATGCTGGTGGGGTTGTGAGGAAAAAGGAACACTTTTCCACTGTTGGTAGAGGTGTAGACTGGTAAAACCACTGTGAAAATCAGTATGGAGATTCTTCAAAACACTAAAATTAGAGATTCCATTCAACCCAGATACTTTTATTCTTGATATTTCCCAGAAGAATTAAAAACATCATACCACAGTGATATATGTGCACCCATGTTTCTAACAGCACAATTTGTAATAGTTAAATTTTGGAAACAACCCAAATGCCCATTGACCAAAGAATGGATAAAAAAAGATGTGGCATTGTTATTCAATGGAGTACTGCTTAGCTATAAAGCGGGATAACTTGAGGTTTTCAGAGGTAAAGGGATGCAGCTAGAGACCATACTCACACGTGAAATAAATCAAACCAGCATGTGTAGACATCGTGTTGTCTCTCTAGTGGAAAAAACTGAAGCATCAAATAAATTCAAACTGTACAATAGATACTGTTAAAGGGAAAAAAGGTGCTCAAAAGGAAAGAATAACTCTGATGGGATGAATGAGAAAGGAAGGAAGGGAAAAGAAAATAGATGATAGACAGACAGACAGACAAACAAGATAGGATAATTACACTAATTTCTTTTAGTTTATTGAAAAGAAGTTTGTGCTTATATTTTTGGATCAATTTTGCATGCCTGCCTCTTAACACCAGGAGTCCCTTGGTCACAGTCTGTGTGAGTCCACAGTGCACCCCAAATGGGCAAGACCCACAGTGAATTCACGATGACTGTTATAGCCAAGGCTGAGAAGGAATGATGACCACACTGAGGCCATGCCTTTCTCTGAAACCAGACCCCCTTCAAATACAAGGGTGTCTGAGGAACATGACAGAGCAATCTTATCATGTCTTTCTAACTCACATTATTCCTCCAGGTCAGCAATCCTTATGCTGAAATGATTATGGGGAAAGAAGGCAAGACACCACCACACCCAGAGGGGCCTTTGCTCACAGTTTTCCCTTACTCCGCAGCAAACCAAAAGCAGAGAGTTGGCGGAATGTGATTGTATCAAAGAAGGAAATGTAACAGCTGCTTTTGCTGTGCTTCCATTATTCTGGTAAGAATGAAATACGCATTTGCATGGATGAACTATGAACACAAATTGTATCATTTTGGGAATTTCATAGGAGTTGAAGGATCCTACAACTATGTGAAAATCAAAATTGTGAGCCACACATGTGGTGTGCGCCTGTAATCCCAGCACTCAAGAGGCTGAGGCAGGAGGATCCTTGCAAGTTTGGGACTAGCCTGGGCTACAAAGTGAGTTCAAGGCCAGCCTGACTGCATAATGAGACCCTGTCTCAAAAAGACAAAAAAAAAAAAAATTGCGACAACAATATAAAAACCAGAATTGCACCATCCAAACAGTAAAATACATGATGATAACATAAAATGGTACTTTTTCTTTACTGAGACTTTACTATTAAATAGCACATTTAAAATACCAGGAAAAATCAAGAGAAGGAAAGAATGTAGAACAAATGAGTTTCATTTGAGTAACGTTAGCAACACTCTCCATTTTTAATGGAAGGGGACCCACATTTTCATTTTGCAACAGTCTTCACAAATTAGATGAGACAAAACAAATAGGTGGCTATTATTTCAGGACTATTTATCAGAGAATCATCCAAAATTTTTCCTGTATATTCAGCTCAATGACATGCACACATTAGGCACTGATGAAGCTTCTTTCCTTCCAGGCAACAGTGAGGATTTGAGCACACTGTATCGCCGTTATACTCCTCGAATCCTCTTTTCATGTCCCTTAATCAAGACACAGTTCCTTCAAGTACAGGAGCAAACCCTTCACCACTTAACAGGCTGCCTCACGGGGACTTCAGAACGACACAAGGCAGCTACCAGACAAGCACCGAAAAGCCAGTAGTGTCCAGAGCTCATTAGTTAGTTGAGCACATTTGCAGCTAAAATAATGATTTTCGTGAACTTTCTGTAAACAGAGGGCTGAATCAGAGGCTTCTGGGCCCTGATGCAGATGGTCCCTTGGGTACCTGGGCACTGGCTCTCAGCTACAGACTGCTGTGCTAGGTTGGGGCATCTTGACTTATATATAGAAAGTTGAGCAATTTGCTGTTTGCTTTGAGAAACTCATTTGCTTTTAGCCTCATTTGTTTCTCTGATACATTATTTCTACATCTTGGTTTTTTTCCATGACATTCATGTTTGGAGCTGTCCAAAAGTTCTCTTTGGTTGGAGAAGGGACATAAATTAGACTCATGAAAAGGAAACAAAAGTATTTCACTATGTAGAATTTGATCAATGAAAAAAAAGATACAACAAGTGACCTTCATGTTGTAGCTTCACTTGGGCAAAGTATAGATGATATCTACCCATTTGTCCATCTCGCTGTTGAACACTACAAAATAATTGAATCTGTAGGGAGCCTCAGCAAGTGCTGAATCAGAGGAAGATCCCGTTCACAGTCGTCAACTATCATCTACTGTGGTCTTAGGCTTTCATCTAAGTTACACGTCACGTGATTTTATTCATTCATTCATTCATTTATTCACACCACATCCCACAAATGTCTACTGAAAGCCAACCTAGTGCCAGGAGCAAAAGATGAGAGAGATCAGGCCATGAGCATCCTTCCCCATGGAGCTCCTAGATGCAGGCTTTACCCTGTGTACATTTAAACCCAGAGCCTCCTTTTAATTCCTTTTCTATACAGATTTTAAAATGTTAAAGAAACTTGGCAGACATATCCCTATATATTTTTCCTCCCCTTGAGTATGAGCAGAACTGGTGGATACAGTGGGCCATCACTTCTGTGATTAAGTTATGTTATATGGCAAAGGGGGGTTGCAGATGTAATTAAGATTGCTAACTGGTAGCTATTGAGTCAATCGAAGGAACATATATGATGCAGACCTGCTTTAATCAGCAGGGTCTCTAAAATAAGTCCAAGAATTAAAACAGCAGAGATTACCCTGATGCTCTCGGACAGGCAAACGAACACATATGCATGGCCTATGGCTGAGACTTCATGGCAAAGCCTCAGGGACACCAGTAATAATCAAGCATGGTCTCTGGGAGTTACCCAGCAGGAAAGTGGGGGCTCCAGTTGTACAACCACAAGGAGCTGAATTCTTGTAATAACCAGTAAGCCTGCAAGAAGGCCCTCAGCCCCAGGTAAAGCTATGCCCTAGATGACACTCTAGTTCCACATGGAGTGACTTTCAGTAAGCAAAGGAGCCATCTAATTCATACCAGGACTTCTGACCTACGAAAGTGTGAAAAACTAAAGAGACACTGTGTTGTGTTGCCCAGTATGTGATCATTTGTTACACAGCAATAGAAAACAAATACATACAGTGTTTGCTAGATTGTATTTTCTTTTTGAAACAGCTGATTAAAGTAGAACTCTGTGGTTCTACCTATATGCTAATGGAATATCAGTCACAAGAAAGAGCTGCTTCAGGTAATCAATCCAAGATCACAAAAAAATCAACATCTCTCCTGGACCAGAGAACCCTGCCTAATAGCCTTGTGGGCTGTCAATGGAGAACATACTTGCTTGACGAGCAATGCTTTTACATGTATTCCATTACACTTAGAAATGTTTAAATCATTATTTGCTCAAATACATCTTCTCCCCATCCATCTCTCCACTATTTTTAAGGCTCTAATCATGCATGTATTAAACCTCTTAATATTGTCCTATAGGTCACCCATGTCCCCTGTTCTCTCTCACGTACACTATTTCACTCTCAATCTTTCTGTCTCCTCACACTTACTCTCACTCTTGCTCTTGCGCCCTCCCTCTCGTTCTGTCTGTCTGTCTGTCTGTCTCTGTCTCTGTCTCACTTATTTTTCTCTTTCCCTCAGTGTGGAACGCTCAGTGATTTTCTTTATAGCATCCACCTACTGCTCACCTTACTGCTCTCAGTAACTGTTTTTCCATGGCTGGTGTTCTGTTGTCTCATCTCAGTTTGATCCTACACAGTACGGATTGTTTTGTGGCCTGACTTACGGAGACCTGAAGCAAACTTCTCAAGTTCAAGCTCTTTCTCTGTATGGCTTTCTTCTCTTGGGAGCTGCAATCCTTGTGTCCTCAGCCCCAAAAGACTACTATGTCCTGTTTAGTTTCTCCTTCTTGTACCACCATCCAGAAACTGCTATTTGTTTTTGTTGTTGGTGGTGGTGGTGGTCAGAAATGTCTTCCCCTGCCCTAGTCTTTGCTTATACTCTCACTCTTCTTGCTAAGCCTGGGAACTTCCCAAACTTCGGTGAAGAATGTCCACATGTCTCCTCCTTTGTGCAGTCTTGCTGAGTTCATGGATCCACAGCTCTGCACAGACACTCAGTAACTGCTTTCCCCATCAGATGATGAGCAGGAGTAGGAGCCATGCATGTATAACCTGCGCCCCCAGCATCTAACACAGCTCGTGATGTGTACTAAGTTCTTGGTGCACAAGTTTTGAACAAGCCAACCCAAGCATTTCCTGCTTCATCACCCTACTCAGTTAAGAAGGAATGAAACCCGGGAGAGCAAAAGTAGTTTGGTGAGATCTTCACATTGGAAGGAGGAGCCTAGTGAAAGAGCTGTGGGAAGGAGTGTCGCCCACAGCAGAGAGAGGAAGGACTGTTTAAGTGCTTTCTACCACTTGCTTCTGGTATATTGGGCTCTTTCTGAACATCCCTAGCCAGTGCTGTTAAGAGATTAGGTACTTCCCTTCCAGCACCAGGCAGAAAGCACTGACCTCCGAGTGGACGCAACAAGTTCCCCTCTGCTGCTTCAAACTGTGTCACTGTGTTGGCTCCACGATCTCTGCACCCCACAGAATTCTCTCTCTGGAAAAGCAGGGCTTGTGTGTCTTACACAGCTGTGGTGAGGATCAATGAGGCAATTCAGGAATCAGCTGACACCAGTCTCCTTTGTTTCTTTTCTGTATCTCAAATCTCCTCGCACACAGTGGTCTCAATCTCACCACTCTCACGCCTGACTCATGCCTACCCTATCAGTATCCCCATCACACCCCAGCTTTCCTAGCATGGCAATTCAAACTGGTGTCTGTTACTTTCTCCTGGGTTCATGTGTTTGCAAAATATTGATCTGGTTTTCAGACATGCGTCAGAATCATGTTTTCATGTTAAAAACATAAATTGGTGGGACTAGGGTGTAACTTAGTGGTGGAGCACTTGCCAGGCAGAGTTTGATCTATCTGGGTTTGATCATCAGCACACATGTGCACACACACACACATGCACACAGGACAGAGAGAGAGAGACAGAGACAGTGGCAGAGAGACAGACAGAAAGAGAGGAAGAGAGGGAGGAGAGAGAGAAGGGGAGAGGAGAGAGAGGCAGAGAAAGAGAGAGAGAGAGGAAGAGGGAGAAAGAGATGAAGAGAGAGACAGAGAGAAAAACAAAACCTAAGGTTTCTGCACACTCACCGGTCCATAGCCCCCAGAACCCAGGGTTTCTGCATTTTTAAGAGGGTTCTCCTGAATATTCTAGAGGACACTGAAGTGTGACAGCTAGTCAGCCCACCATCTAGATCCTTACAGGAGTTCCAAGAGAGAGACGTTCATCTTACATGAGAAACACCCTGTTAGCACTCTATGCCTCTGCCCTGGCTTTACCATGCAGGAATTAGCCATATACAAACTCACAGGCTCAAAAGTTTTGTCAGTGGTGGAATTTACAGCTGACCATGGAAGGGGATGACTCTGGATGGAAACTACAGTCAGCTCCTGGCCAATTTATAACTCATTGCTTGATGTACAAGCATCTTCCCAAGACAAGAATATAGAAGGTCATAAATCCCAATCACTTGTCACTTCAAGTAGGGAAGGGACGATTTGGTCTTGATTTGAATAAGACAGCCTGCAGAGGGGCAGCATCCACAAAACCCTAGATACAGTTTTTCTTTTGTCTGGGGGCCGCATCTTCATGCCATGTCTCTGTGGCAAGGTTGGAGATGGCATAAAAAGGGACATGAGGCCTTGGACAACCATGACAACTTATTCTTATGTGATGCTGCCTCCATGCCAAGCTCAGCCTTTTATGCTGATCCTTTCTTTCCACCACCTCTCTCCCCACCCTGAGAACCCCATAAGATAAACATTATCACTCTCTTCATTACATGGATGAGAAGACAAGGTCTGAGTCAGATAGGACAAAAAAATCTGCCAAAGTCACTCAGCCAGTAGGACCCCACAGCATCTCAGTCTAGTGTGTTCAACTGCAGCAATGCATTTCACTTCCCAGCTTGCTTCCCTTGATATGCTTGAAAAGTGGACATGATTTCTCTACTCATGCCGATGTCCCTAGTGGAAAATGGCCAAATGATACCACACAATTCTTAGAAGAGTTGGTTGAAAATGTCCTGGGACAAGTCACATTTCACCTACTATAGAACATTACACAGCGAGTGTAGTGAGCTTGGAGACTTCAATCGCCACAGTTGCCTCCAGATGCAAACAAACTAATTGCAGGCCTCTGGCTTCTCACATCTCTTTAGGAGATGTGAGATCTGACAACAAGCCTCCCTTGGCAAGTGAGAGGGAAGCTGGAAGATTATGGAGAGTAGGTAGCATCGAAACTCACAGATGGTCATTTTATTTCCCTTTCAATTCCAAGGTTTCCCTCTTCTGTGTCTGGATACAGCATACTAGGGATTGCCAATGGAGGATCCCAGCAATTGCCAACCCAGAGAGTGGGTTGCTGAAACTTTTAGGAGGAATAGTACTTACACACCCAGACATCAGGCAAAGCAGCTCATTCTAGAGGGCCAGTGAGATCACTGCAGGTAAAGTTGCCAGCACTTCTCAGTAAAAACATCACTTGCAGGCCCAAACTTCAGGAAGAAAAGTGAGACTAGCAACACTTTGATCCTGAAGCAGTTCTTCCTTCAGCTGGGTTGGAAAACAGGTAAAATTGTTTTGCATCTTTTGATAACTATGAGAAGAAAGGGAATAGTTGTTTCCCTCTTGTTTTGTCTCAGTGACCTCCTTACTCCATGAATCAAGCTATCTTGAAGCCCAAGCACTTAAAACTTGAGTGCTTTTATTTCTCAAGACCAAAAGAAACACTGCAAGCATATGAAAACGTTCCTCAAAACTCAAAGTGAAGTTTCTCAGCCCTAGTGGGACATCAAAACCACATCTACTTCTGGCCATGATGAACTAGCCAGGCAGAAGCTATAAAACAGTGCCTTCCAGACACTGGGCAACATGTAGGACAGGACCACTGAGGGAGAGGAATGCTATGACTGCCCTACCCTAACAGACAGCTCCCTGGTCTCAGCTCTGAGAGGGAAAACTCAACTGAGCTTAGGATTTCAATGAGCAGAGGAGGTAGAGACAGGACTTAGGTTAGCTGACATAGAATTTGTGAAGAGCAGAGAACTGCAAGAGAAAAGAGTGCTGGGCCTTCTCAAGTCTTTGACCAAATACTGATCTGTACCTTTGGAAGAAACAATGGACCAAAGCTAGGAAAAAACTACCAGAAGGAGTTAGGTCAATCAACTGTAGGACCTGGAAAGACTTTCCATTCTGGACTTAAGATCTTGTTATACCTAGGACATGTTACTGAATCCACAGAAGGGTCATATCTTAATAGTGGGGCTAAATTAGTGCTAGGATACAGATTCTCAGCCTTAGCACTCTGCATATTTTAAGCCAGATAATTCTTTGCTGGAAAGAAAGGAGTTGCTCAGTGCACGGTAGGATATTAGCAGCATCTCTTGCTTTTGCCCACTAGAAACTAGAGACATTCAGCTCCCACCACCAAATTTTCACAACCAAAAACTGTCCAAAGATTATCAGCTATGCCTGGGGTAAGGATAAAAATCACCCTCCATGAAGAACCACTTCTTTGCCTTGAAGCCTACTTTGGACGTATTTCCACTAATCTCAAAATTAAGCCTCAACAGAACCAAGTAGCTTCACCTCATGCCAGAACAAAGTTCAGTACTCTTCACAAGAATACAACAAAACCAAGCACCCAATGCCGCAAAATTCACTGTCTCTAAAATTCAATTTTAAATTAACCCAAAATGCAAAAAAGCAAGAAAATATAATCCATAATCGAGAAGGAAAACATCAGTAGAAACAGATACAGTAATAACATACATAATGATGAAATCAGTAGACAAGGGCTTTAAACCATTATTATGAATTTGCTCAAGAAGGTAGAAGAAAACATGAACAGAATGGAGACAGACATGGAAGATGACAGTGGTTTTTACTTAGTTGTTGTTTATTGTCATTGCCTCAATACTACTCTGGGTTCTGAGTCACAGTGGCTCTGGCCAGGCCGTAGTCACATGTAGTTTTTTAAAGTTCATAATTATCTTTAATTGAGCACTACTGACTAAAACCTGCCATGATCCCCACAAAAAATTGGTAGAAATGAGAGTTGGAAATGATGACCGAGGCTTTAAAAAAAATTGTAATTTCCAAATGGAAAAACTTTCCCTGGTTCTTCTTATAATTGAATGCATTGGAAATTCACCTATCAGAAGATAGATGGGCAAGCCTTGGTTTGCAAGCTGCCAGATCATCAGAAAGGTCCTAGCAATGAATTAAGAAGTTACTTCATCCATAATAAAATAAAGACAGAAAGATCTGCAGCATCCTCACCCTCATCTATTTCCTGCCCTGGTTATCTTTCTGCCCAACAAATTCTACATGTGGCTGCTGACAAATCAATGTAAGGAGGAGGATAAATGTGGCTGAAGTTATATCTTACTGCAGGTGGTTTCTCCAAACAGTAGCACAGCTCAAGACTAAGGCTACATGTTTAGAAATGTCCCAATCTGTAGATCTTGTGCATAACTCAAACATTTTCTGGTTCTCACAGAAAGTGCTTGAAATCCATAAGGTTTTCACAGAAATAATATCTCACAAACTCACTGTACTAGAAAAACAACCACTCTTTCTTTTGTAATCCAGCACCTTTGTGTATTGAGAGTATATCCCAATATTCTTACTTATTTTCACCCCATCGGGCTCTATATGGTCAAAGCCTGGAGCAGGTTAATGGGTGGCATCTGAGCTGATGGGAGGCATGACCCAAAGGCTGTTAATTGGGTTCACTCATCTGTTCAGCTTGGGAAATTGAGCAAGAAGGTTTGCTTTTTCCTAGTTTCCTCAATCTAAATGGTGCTGACATGCCCCAATGAGAAGAATAAAAAGAATATTGTAATTCAATGGATGTAGAATATTTAATTTCTGAAACTGTTTGGTACTATAAGTTGAACAAAGGTCAATAGTCAGAGGTGCAAGAGACTCTGAACCCATCTGTGAGTTTTTAAACTTGACTTGGCCTTTAACCTGGGAAGCAATGGACCACTTCTCACATCACAGACACAGCAAGAACTGCACAGACATCAGACTGATTGCCAGCAAAGGGCCCTGGAACTCATTTCAACATTGGTTGCTCAACTATTGGCTATATTGGAAATGGAAAGGTAAGTCAACTATTGGTTATATTGAAAGTGGAGAGTTAAGCCATTGGAAAACAATCTAACTCTGACAATTGGTATATCTGCAGGTTTTACAACTTTCTGTAAGATGCACTTTTTTCTCATTATTATCCTTCATGTGGACATAAAAATGAAGGAATCAATCAAGTTTCATATGTGAAAAAAATAGGAATATAAGAGTGACTGCTATGTAGAGTTTAAAATGGTACCATGAACACTACTGTAAAATGCATGATGATATAATTCAGGTTTTTCCCTCTCTGGAGGACTAGAAAATAACTTCACTGAAAATTATACAATGATAAAATTCTGTCCCCATCTGATTAATTACTTTTGAATAATAAATAACATCTCTGCTTTCTTTCAATTATATTCTAATTGCGCACCTTTTGCTCTGGTTGATTGGGCAACGAAGTAATGAACAACTATTACACCATTTAATTAACACCATTATTTCTGTGCCCTTTACATCTCTGTTGTGAACATGAAATTCACATACCCAGGGCTGGGACTGAAAGAAACCAGCCTTGAATCCTGCTAAACCTGTTCCTTCTACAGTGTGCTACCTTCCTTCTGCCAAGTACAGGGGACAAAAGATCTGAGTTTTTGCCAGCATTCATGGAAGAGTTTCCTAATAACAGCATCAATATTCAGAAAGGTTACCTTTTCAGAAAACATTGCCAATTTGTTTGTTAGATTTATCAAAAAAGATGGCTAAGGGAGGTATCTGGGAGTCAATTACAGTGTCATTCATAATTTATTCCATGTACAATAAAGAGCTGATCAGATTTCGTGTGTGTTTACTTTCTGAAAAGATAGCCTCTTATGTCTGACATCAGTTGCAAAATATAAATATGCTTCAGAGTAACATGTTTTTAACTCCCTTTGACATTTTAAATTTCCAAAGTTCTCCTTTTTTCCACAAACTTGCCTGCACTTAAAAGTTAGAGTTCATCTTCTAAACAAAACAAAACCAAAAAATTTTTAAAAAAACCACTCAAATTATTTTGTTTTAACCTGCCCAAGGAAATTCCTATACATTCTGCACAACACATAAACAAATAGGAATTTGTTTTTAAAGACATAATTGAAAACTTAAAGACTTAAGAATATTTAACCCATAGAAATGTCCTGCATATTTCTAAATGGAACTACCAATAACCCACCACTGCAAAAGTCTTTAGAGCCCTATTGAATGTTCATACATGCAGATGCTTTGTCATGTGTAACTAACACTCATACAGTGTGCCCCCAACATCATTATTACAAAAACCAAAACAAATTAAGAGACCAAAAAAGCTTTAAGAAAAACTACAAATAAATGTGGTTAATTTCTTAGACCAGATAGACACTTGGGCTATCCGTGGGACACACAGCACCCCATTTCTCCCAGAACCAAGTGTGCACAGTGTCTCCCCATCCAGCTCAGCCGTACCTCATATCTGCTGGCTGGTTGCTCAGCTGTCTTGAGTCCTTGACACATACGGATGACACAAACTTTGGCTCTTCTCTGCGAGGGAAACCAGTTACTCTTCACGAAATCCATGACCATCACATGGTTTTTCAACTCTGTGCTAAATGTCTTTATCTGAAAAGTCCGGTGGGCAGCTGTTCCTGTGTGGCCTGCGGTGAGCCCCTTCTGAGTTTTCGCAGGCATTCCAGAGTGCTGCATGATACTCGGAATCTTGTGACTTCAGCAAGTGAGCCTGGCAAACACAATTTTCTTTGTTTTACCCAGGTATTGAGTGCAGCAGGAAGCGCTTGGGAAGCGCCCCAGCTCAGCCCTCTTCCGTGTCTTCCAGCTCTGCAGCCAGCTGTTCCAAAATTCTCCATGTGATGGAGAAGGATGTGGATCAGTAAACCTCATGAGTGATCCTTACATGCCATTAAAAAAAAAAAATCTTCCTTCTTGCTGTAATCTGCCCAGCTCCAGACTCACGCCTCAGCTCTTAGGTCACTCTGTCTTCTCTGATTTCAAAGAAACAGTCTTTCTTTCCCACTGCATTCAAGTTCTGAATGCGGAATTCGCCTGGTTACCAAAAGGTTCAATATGTTTTTCAGTCTGTAGGACCTCAAATCCAAATAAATTATTTACAGAGCTCTGTACAAAGGAACCAGGAGGGATAATTGCTGCTTTTTAGAAATCCTACTTTTTCTTGCCAGGGCTGAAAGGAACGAGTGCAGACTGCCTACCAGCACAAAGAGCGTCCTCAGCCCTGGAGCAGATAACAGACACATTCAAAACAAAAAGAGGACTCCCAGCACAGAAGAGATGGCTGCAGTGGGCACTGGAAAAACAACATAACACTCAGAGGGAGTATTTGTGAACTTACAGCCTGGCTCTGGTCCTGAATGGTTCCCTCACCACACTGAGCCTCAGTTTCCCCCAGGAAGAATATTGAAATGAAAACACCCTACCTGGCATTCACAAGGCTAGTGTTAAGATCTGGTGGGCAAAACAATGAGAAAAGAGCAATGTGTAATAGAGGCACGGTGGGCGTCCGTCTCAAGGTACAGGTGCACATTTTCTGTCCAAATAGTTTTGCACAGTTCTTTCTTGCTCCACTCACATAATACGGTGGAGATGTACATGCTACAAATTACTGGATTGCAAATTTCAAAACATTTAGAAACACAGACCCATGAAAGACTCACTTTTTTATTTCATGTTTTGGTGCTGTTTCTATTCACCTCATTTTTTAGAGATGATAACGACAAGTATTGGGTCAAGGTTGTCCATGAGGAGGAAGCAGATGACAAGCACCCTGGCTGTCCAAGCCCAGGTACACAGCTCTTCTTCACAGGTGATTTTCTCTTGGCATTTAGCAAAGATGCCCTCCTTGAATAATGAATTGACATGTTCCACATAGCAAGCCGGAGAGGAGGCTGAAGGAAGGGGTTCAAAGAGTTTTCAGAAGCAGTGCTCCAGTACCTGGCCCAACGCCTCACTCATTCCTGCCATGGGAAAAAGTTTTGCAAATCACTCTCAGCAGGGCTAGGATTTGAATGGCAGCATGCTAAACTTCTGCCTGTGGGGCAATGGAAATGTTTTGGCTGGAAACTAAAACACAGGAGGAGATGGAAGACTTCAGAGATCATTTAGGCCGATGTTCTCGTTTTGCGAAGACAACAGACCCATAGAGATTAAACACCGACTCTATATCAGAGTTTTATTCATTGCTCCTTAAACAGAACACTGCTCAGTTCAGCATGTGGTTCTCCCAGGAAGTCAGTGAGAATGTCGAGACTCAAACAATGGCAGCCAAGACCCAGAGGTGGCATGTTGGATTCAAACATAAGAGTCCTGCTGGAAACTGCCCATGTTAAGGACAGTGCGCTATGGAGCATCATTTTAGATTTGGAAACGCTATAGTTAAAGGCAGCCGGGGAAAACATTTGGGCAAGAAAGATATTAAAATTAAATGATGACCTCAAAGAAAGAGGGAACCTGTCCTCCTATGTGGACACTGTGAAGGCCAATTCCTGTGCCAACAAAGGCTTCTTTGAACCAGCTCCTACTGGTGCTTATCTGTTCCTGCCCAGCAGATCCTACAAATCTGGTATCAAATAGTCCTGTCTTTTCCTCTAGCACCACAGCACAGTAAGGCACTCTGAGCCCTGTCGAGACTGCCAGGACTACACACCCAGCTGCTCCAAGACTACCAAGGTCTGATTACCTGCTGTGAAAATCACTTGTCTTGGAGACTCAGGATATCATCAAGGCTGTGTGTGGCTTTTCCCTCTTCCTTGACTGTAGGCAGTGACTGAGCTTTAACTGGACAGTATGGAATGAACAAAAGCCTTGGCATTATCAGATTCAACCCCTCATTATACAGAGAACAAAATGGGATCCCAGTGGGAGGGAGGCTGGGATGAGAGATCAGAGGGCTAGAAAGAGTATTGTATGGACAATGGAGGTTGAGATTGCATCTTGGTCCCAAGACAAAGTAGATGTTGTAGACAAGATCTTCCTCCCCCAATTCCAGCTTTAGTTCTCTTTATCCACAAAGACCTGACTATTCTGATACCTCTGAATTTAAGAGAGTATTAATTCAGACCACATACAGACAACACAGCATCGAGCAGCTGTATCCACCTGGGCAGGCCCTCCTCAGGAAAGGTAACATCCTTCCGTCTGTTCACATCTTTCCATCTGACCTTGGAACCATTGTTCGTTGGGCCTAGCAGGTCCACAATCTCCATAGTTCAGTCGTTGTGTGTCTTAAAGCACAGCCTTTGAGTCAGAACATCTGGTTTCCCCTGATACTCATAGTGTTGGCCCTGCACCCTTGGATGAACTTCCAAGTTTCCCCTGACTCAGTTTAACAGCCTGTTTAATAGGATACCAATTATACCTTCTTTGATGGGCTGTTTTAAAGACCAAAGGAGTTAGCACTAGTAGAGCTTGGGGCAGAGCCTGGCACTGGATCTGCACTCCATTGACAAAACTGGTCAGTATCTCCAAAAGGTGAAGACTTTACAAAAAGGAAACAGCCAGACACATTATTTTAATACTTAAGAGGGAAAACTGCTCTAAAGAGAAACAGGACTCCCTCTGCCACATAGTGGTGCCCAGAACCGGGGCAGAGGTGAGCCTTGATTTTCTCTTATGGGAAGCAGGGAAATCAGCAGCAGCAGAGTTCTGTGAGCACTGTTTTAGGTAGGTAGTGGGTATGAAACTTTTTAAAAGTGATTTATTACAAACCATTCATATGCTAATTTTAATGACAATATTTAAAAAATAGTAGGAGAAAGCACAAGTCACAAACACAAACCAAGCTAGTTCTCCTCCAAAGGACAGAAAATCAGCCCCGGCTATAGTCAAAAACAAGTGTCAGTGTCAGACAGTGTGATCTCACTGCAGGCGCCCATGCTCCTCAAGGATATGCCACACTTTTTGATTTGCTCAGAGCTCTGTTCTTGGAACCCTTCTCTCATTTCCACCCCAAGCCCGTGTAAACTGTACCATCTTACAACACCTTGCCTACCTCATTCACTGGCCTGAGAGTAGACATCTGACATAAATAGGGCCAATCAGACTATCCTCATTATGATCTGAATGTGTGTCCCCAAAATTCATATCATAATGCCCTACTCCCACAGTGTGATCATATTGGGAGTTGGGAACTTTGAGAAATAATTAATTATTGGATTAATGCCCTTCAGAGAAGAGAAGCGGGGACCTATGTCCTCTTACCCCACCATAGGGGAGCACAATAGAAAAGTCCACATGAGAACAGAGTGAGAGTTGGCCATCTGCAAGCCTGGAAGACTCATTACCAGGGTCCCAGTCATACTGGCACCCTGATCTCAGACTTCCAGCCTTCAAAACTATGAGACAATACTCACCAATTATTTAAGCCACCAAGGACACAGGTAATTTATTATAGCAGCTGGTGCTGTCTAAGACAATCCTGAAGAACTTTAATCCTGAGTTCTAGTTGATTGCCTTAGGGGTGGTCACCATCTCACGCAGGGCCAATCATGTCTAGCCTGGAGAGCTTGGCCCTGGGGTCACGCAGTGAGGGTGGACAGCCTGCAGTGCGTTGGAATGTTTCAGGTACTACTGGTGCAGGTGGCAGCTGACCCGAGAGGCAGAGGCCAGAGATGCGAGCATCTGGATGGTTCTAGAGCTCTGACTCCTGCCCAGCCTCATTTTGCCTGTAGATTCAGTAAGAGACTCCAAAATCTTTATAATACTTTCCCCTGAAAGGCAAGGCAATTATAAAACAGTTTAGGTTATTTGCAACCAACAGAATTTAGTTGAACTTTGAAAATCCATTCTTTTTTTAAATGAATACAAAGTGGGTTTTGGGTTGGTTTTTTTTGTCTTGTTTTCTTTTGTTTTGTGTTTTCTTTGTTTGTTTTTGCCAGGCCCTGTGCCAAGCACCTGAAATGCCACAGTGGAAGGGATACTTCACTCTCATGAGAGTCCAATGTTTACTGTGGGACAGCCCTGTCAACAAGCAGTCGGGCACAATGAAGACTTGTGATGAGGTCTTTCAGGAATGATCATAGAGAAGGGACATTTACATAGAGCCTGGGGCAGGGGGGAGGGTTTGGCTGACTTATGGCTGAATTTACAGCTAGCATTGCATGTCACAAGTCAACTGTGGGACATCATTCTTTGCTCTGACTCCTATATCTTGTCCTAAAGTATTGGGCTGATGAATCTTGTCAGCTTGCCTGGATTAAGAGACTCCTGGGGAAGTGACTGGCCTGGAAGAGCACTAACCTCATCAACAGGCTAAGCCACTGAGAAGTGTGTAGTTGACTGGGCTCATAGGAAGTAGGGTCCAGATAGAAGATGGATGGCATGGGGAGCGTGGCCCTGGGAACTACGCTGATCCGTGGCCTCTTCCTCTCTGGGCTCTTCCCCTGCTCCCTGTTTCCTGGATTCTACAAATTAAACAGCTTTCCTCTACTACGCCTTCCATCATGATATTTCTCACTTGCAGCATCCAAATTAAGCACTGAAATCTCTTAAATCATGAACTACAATAAACATTTCTCCGTCTAAATCGAGTTGATCAGGTTTTCGATTGACATGACAAAAACTGACCAGTACAAGCATTCAGAGATGAGAATAGGTATGTGTTGACTGAAGTCCTATTTACTACTTACTGTTGGAAACCACTTTCTGAATCCTTGGCTGTTCTATTCTTGAAGCAAATAATTCAGTCAACTATGAAAGTTAGACCTCTTACCCTGTTAATGTCCTACAGAAGACACTGTTTAATTTTCCTAAAGTGGTACCTGAGGTAACTAGCTGCAACTACATCGCTGTCAGTGATTGCAATCTCAGGACACCAAATCAACACCAGAGCCTTGAAAGTGTTTGTTGTTGAAATATATGGGAAATTAGTCTCTTACTCCCTCATCACCCCAGTACAATATGCAGTGCTGTATAGGATATGCATTGAAGTATTTAAATAATGAATTATTCACAAAGAAAAGGAACTGCAGGTTACCTGATGCCAGAAATTCATGCCTGTGAATTCTTAATCTGTTCTCCAATGGGATTAGCATTTATGACTATGAAAGATGTCCTAATTATGCAGTTTCAGAGTTGATTTTCTGCAGGGCCCATGCAGATCTAAAATGCATTAGGCAACAATAAAAACAGATGACTATGAATTTCTGAACTCATAATTTAGTTTCCCTTTCAGGGCAGAAGTGACATTTTTATTTATGGGAGCTTCACTCATCAGGTGGGTGCTGAAATTTTCCTCCTTTCTCTGAGGCACAATGCCTACTACTATCACATCCGGTTGTGCTTAAAAAAAAAAAACAGATATTCAAGATCCACAGTACTGTCTGTGACATAGGACAGCAACTCTACATTTCCCCTCTTGACAGTCCTTACCCACTGGGGTACTAGAATGAATCAAAAGCTCTGAGAATTACATGGCCCACTATGGGGTGCTAGATGAGGGAGAGGCGACAGGGTCAGATGAGGGAGAGGACACAGTTTGCTTGGTGAGTCCAGTCCCTCAACAAATATTTCAGCTGAGCTGAGCAATGGCCTCCCTGTGACAGAAGAGGTGGGATCGTTTTAGCCATCAGAGATAGATTCTCAATAGTTACTCCTTCAATGAATGAAGGAAAATAAAAGAAAACCATTATACATATGTACATACATGTGTGTGCATGCATGTGTGTATGTATGTGTTTCTCTTTTGAAAAGAATACACATTTTTCTGCTTCTTTTACAATATTTGGAAATCATGGTAACTTGATGTTTGGAAAGTAGCAACACAGGAAAAGCCTGGCACAGGAACACAGGTAATATTGCCATATTCATTCACCATAGTGAATTTTCAGGCAATCGATAATCATTTGTTTAGAACCTACTGCATGTTCAGCTCTATGCCAACTACTCCAGTTAAATATTCAGAGTCATTTCTAATGCCAATTGAAACAAAGACAGCCCCCAGTTGGGGAGAAATCATGAATTTCTCCTTCAAACCCACTGAAAGGAGAAAGCAATTCAATGACAACCCACAGTATTTTCCTATTTTTCTTCCAATGTCTCCAGTAGTTTCTGAATAAAGAAACCAAAGACTATGTGAGAAACTATGCTTGACTTTAAATAATGTTTGTCAGCAAACAGGGGATGGGAGCAACAATTATGGCTGAAGTTTGAAAGTAACATCAAGTTCCATTGCCTGTTTACATCCTGGAGTAATCAAACAGTGAAGGAAAGACGAAGGTGCCTGCACCTGCCTCTGCCCTCTATGAGGGATGGTGATGTCTTCTTTTAATGTTTGTAGAGCAGCTCTTGTGTCACATGCTGAGCTATGGGATCAAAGGACAGAGATCTTTTGCTGCAGCCTGAGTAGAGATGGCATTTTTTCCATGTTGAACCCCAAATGTGTTCACTATCACTCTCAGCTATATTTTCCTACCGGGTTAAATTAACTTTTCAATGAGTCGTGCTAGACAAACTCCTGAAATGCGATACTTATCAGGAAAATACCCAGGAGAAACCATAGGCCCAGCCCAGTGGACAGTGCAGCCACTGCTGACTCTCTGCACGCTCTTCCTCCTGTTGGGACCTCAGTGTGGAGAGGTGTTGCTTGGGTGGCAACCAGACTTTTACTTGCAGTGCAAGCAGTGGGCATCTGGCAGATGAAGCCTAGCTCCCAGGCTACTCTGTAGACCTTTTTCCTGATGCCTATTGAAAGTACAATCCTCCACATGTCCCCACTGCCCAGCCAGACCCATGGCCCAGGCCAGGTGGTCCTGTCATTGTTAAAAGGGGCTTGAGTTCCTAAGAATCCAGTTATTCAGTATCAAGGTGATAACAGAAGATTTTCTTCAACATTCTGGGAGTAACACGTATGGCTCATTAAGTCATTCTCTATACCAAGACCAACACTGGATATGAACACAATCCTATCTTACCAAACATCATTATAAAAACCAGCTCCATGTAAGTGACTGTGTCATTTGACTGTGTCATGTAAGTGACTGTGTAAAGAAAACAAATTAAAATACACACACAAATGCATTCATAAATGTAGATGTATAATAGTCCTTGTGTGTTTTCTGAAAATGAAATAAGCCCAATATTATTTACCTTCTGGATCATTTTATATAAATATAAGTAAGAAATTTCTAGGACCTGGGTGTAGGGGGGCATGCCAGTGATCCCAGCATGTGGGAGGCAGAGGCAGAAGGATCATCATGAGTTCAAGGTCAGCCTGAACTATATAGTGAGAATCAGTCTCAAAAAAATGAAAAAAAATTTCTAGCAACCGCAACTGTCTCCAGAGGTCTGAAATTTATGACCTGCAGGCCAAATGTGGCCTATTTCCCATATTTGTAAATAAACTTTTATTGATATATGGCCATGCCCATTCAGGTATTTCTGGTCTATAGTCTCTTTAACTCTTCATATGTTGATAGAGCTGCATTGTTGCCTGGGCTCCAAAGCCTAAGGTATTTATTATTAGCTCTTGATTGAAAAAAAAGTTGTCAACCCCATGAAATGAGACCATTTTCTAAAGGAATGAACAGACACTTCAATAGCTTTGATGCTGGCAAGATAGACCAGCCCAGGACCAGACCTACCTGAACACACAGCATCACTATGTTCTAATGTCCTTCCAGGTCCCACTTGACCCCTGAATCAGAATCTCCAGCTGACAGGTCCAGCATGTGGGTTTGGGAAACACAGGTTAGCTCACAGCAGTTCCATAATGACATGCATACTTCCTGATTTAATGTGAAGATCCAATGATTATTTCTCATTTGGAAGATGAAAAGGAGAGACTTCTGTGATGTGTGCTGGCCAAAGGTGGACCCAGAGCTCAGACTGAAGGGAAGAACCTACTGTACCAGCCCAGAACCACTCTTCCCAACCTCCATGACCCTAAAATTTCTAAATAACATTTTAAAATAAGCCTCAAAGGCAGTTAGCATGTTTAGTGAATAATCTGGCAAATGCACACACTCTGGATGCAGTATACAAAGGAAAGCAGGCTATCTATTCTAGAGACTATGGCTAGTGCAGCAGTACTTTTGTTCACAAACTTGATTCTTTCCACGGTTCTGGTCACAAACTGAATTGGACAAGACTATATCAAATTCAGTGGTTAGGCTCTGTGTTGACTTTATGACAAAATTTGATTCAATTTTCCTCCAGTCTAGTTCATAACCAGAATTGTGTTGATAATTGAGTTTATAAACTGAGGTACCACTCTACAAGGCTGTTCATTCACTCAATGAACATTACTAAGTACTAGCACCAGATAAGACAGGTGGGTAAACAAGAACAAGACAGCATGACCTGTGTCCTCATGTCTTCAGAGGTAGGATATAAGCCTCAGGAAGTACCGTTATAGAATTATTCTTAAACACATGCCAAAAAAGTCTGAGGCAGTGCTGGCAAAACTTTTAGAACTCGCAGTGATACAAGCAGCCTGCCGTGGTGGTCAGCTCACCACCACTGACCTGGAGGCATCTTTTGCTATACTCAAGACCAGGGATAAATGTAAACAGTTTCTTAGGCACCAGCTAAAGTGGTGCTTTAGCTGATGCTGATGCTTTTCTGTCTCGCTCCTTCTCTGACGCTCACAAGCACACAGGGCCTTGAGGCTTTGCCTGAGCTCTGTCCTGCCCCAAGACTGGGCACAGGAAATGTTGGGCAAGTGGATAACCCCTCCCCCATCATGGGATTCTCCCTCCACAGGAGCAATGGGCTTCGGTTGAGTGAGTTTGGATGTGATGTCGCAAAGAACACAATTCTTCTGGGCAGATTCCATCGCTATGCTGCAATTGAGCACTTGGCACACTAGGAAACCTACAAGGACACTGCAGCACCTTTGCCGAGCAGGCGAGAGGGCAAGCCACTTGGATGAGCCTGGTTCCTATCTGTGTCAAGTGTGCACTATGCCTTCCCCACTTCCTGTCCCAAGTTACCAGGCTCAGGATGAGGCTACCTAGCTGAGCAGATCTGCTCTCTCCCCTCTCATGTGTCCTCCCCTCTAAGGTCTCAGCCTTGTAGCCCTTTATTCTGTGCTGGACTTCCCAGCCTGGGTTCCCAGCCAGCCCAGTGTCCAATGGGAAATGGGCCTAGCATTCAATTTCTCCTCCCTGACTGCTGATCACAAAGGGCTCCCTCCTCCAGTTTCCAGCACATTTTCTCTTATGCAGCTTAAGTTTCCCTGATCCCAAGTCTGTATTAGCTGCAGGGATCTTTGTTCGTAACCCTGCAGTGTAAACTCAACCCTGATGACAGCTCCATCTTTTAAGTGAAGGAAACAGCCTTCTACTAGAGAACAGAAAAGCATTGAAGAATGCAGGGCTGGGCTAGGTGAGTATTCTTTTACAAGAACAAAAGAAAGAAGCCTGAGTAGTTGTTTTTAGTTGAAATTTATTTTTAATGGAAAATCCAGTCAGATTCGTGAGAGCTAAAACAGTTTTAAAAGTTAAGCTCAAGTCCTCAGAAGAAGGGGGTGAATCTCAACAGATACCAAGGCTGGAAAAGGAATCATTGAGTCCAGAGCCCAGGTCCCAGGGGCAGTCACCAGTGGAGCTTCCCACTAATCTGCACCTCCCTCAGGCTCCACTCCTGCCTCATCCCTGGAATTTCACCCAAAATTTCAGTAAGGTTGTGTTTCCTCTTTATTTGTATATTCATGTCAGGGACATTTTCTGAGATGCCTACCCCATGCCAGTGCTGGGCATAAGGATGCAAAGTAAAATAAAACTATTTTTCAATGTGGTATGATGTGTTGGTTCTCGTTCCCCATTCTTCTCTCAGAAGCCAATGAGTTGAACCCAGAGTTTTTTCTTCTTTTGTTTTTTGGTAGGTGCTGCAAAATAGGACTCTTTTCATTCCTTTCTCAATAGCTCATAGTGTATAGAAATGCTCCTGATCTTTGTATGTTGATTTTTGTGACCCACAGCAGATTAGATCCATTAATTAGTGTAACAGGTTTTGGATGGAGTCATTAAGATTCTCTATCTATATGATCAAGTCCTCTGCAAACAGAAACAATTGAACCTGAATGTTTCTAACTTGGATACCTTTGTTTCCTTCTCATGCCTAGATTCACTAGCAAGGATTTCTAGTACTTTGTTGAATAGAAGTGGCAGAGATGGACATTTTTGCCCTGTTCCTGGTCTTAGAGGAAGAGCCTTTAACTTCAGTGTTCAGTGGGATGGGAACTTGGGCTTGTCATATAAGATAGTATATTCTTCCTATACCTAATTTTTTGGCTGTTTTATCACAAAAGGACAGTCAGGTTTTTTTTTTCAATGCTTTCTCTGCATCTGTTCAGATGGTCGTGTGGGTTTTGTCCTTCATTCTGTAAAGTATAGCTTCCTTTGATCTCTTCATTTCCAGTTGCCTGGAATGTCTTTTTTGCATCTCTTCACTTTAATCTATGTCTTCAAAATGAAGTGAATCCCCTGTGTGCAGCACATATCTGGGTCTTATTTTTTATCCACTCTACCACTATACTTGAACATCTTTTGATTGGAGAATTTTATCCATTTATTCAAGGTAATTATTGATAGGTAAAGATTTATTAATGTGATTTAGTTCATTGTTTTCTGGTTGTTTTGTAGACCCTTCGTTCCTATCTTTTCTTCTGAAATTCAGGATTAAATAAGTCCTATGCTTTGATTCCTTACTTTTCATCTTTTGTGTGTCTACTATAAGTTTTTGCTTTGTGATCCCTGTGCAGCTTCCATAAGACACATAGTAAAGTCTGGTTATTGTTCATCCTTCTCCTTTCAACCCCACTTCAACCTAATTCTGTCTATACATAGACTCAAGCCCAACCATAAGGATAGATAAACAGGGAGGAGAGACGAGACTCTATGTATTTAACTGGGGCAAAAGAAAGAATCAAGAACCATGGGTTCAGGGTCTCCATCACTCTCACTCAATTTCTCATAGTTGCCTATTCTTCTTCCTGTCTTCCTTGTCTCTTTATTAGTAGATACAGGAACAGTTTTATGTTCTCTTATATCTCAGGCGATTATGTTCACAGGACACTTCCCTCACTGTGATCTTTAGTCTGATTAATAGGCCTAAGCTCTATTTTTATTTCCTCCTGTCTTGTCCAATTTTTGTTCCATCAATCAAATCACTATGGAGAAAGTAACCAAAATAACAGTAGCTTATTCTCCCCCAATTCGCATATCCTGATTCCATTTATCTTGCTGTTACCCTTTTACCTTACTTCTTTCAAGGATTATGTGAACATTCATATGTGTTAAATTGGGGGGGGGGGATGCAACCTTGTAAGAAGGAGTTATCATTAGTACAAAATATTACCATCTAACAGTTTTGCAAACCATTGCAGAAAAGTCAGGGCTTAAGCCTTCATACCAAGGCTTCCTTAGCATACACAGAAAATATCTTCTCGGAAAACTCAATGTAGGTCAAAAATACTGTAGTTTGGATCATGATTGAAGTAAAAGGACCTGGATTTTTAAAAATATAAACCCAGTAGTAGATTGTGTCTTACAGTGATGAATGCTTTGGGAAATATGAATTACCTGCAAAGGTAGCTCCAAGTTTAAGTTGTTGCAATTTCTCTTAAGTTACTTCTAACTGACAGTTTGCCTTTCTAAAGGAGTGACTGACTCTTAAACCCTATGACCCCAATTACCACAAATGATTGGATAACAGATGGAGGTTTAATTCAAGGTTAGCCAATCAATTTGTAAAGAGACAAAAAGACTGAGTCAATTCGTTCTGAGAGACCAGTAAGGAAGGAGATGTAGGCTAAGGTCTGCTTTTTAAAAACTGGCAGCAAAGACCATATGGGAAGGAGGAAACAGCTATACATACTGAATTTGGCATCCAGGAAATACACTTTTCTTCAGCTGTCAGTGCTGCATTACTTGTACTTTCACAGATCTACTTCTCTACCCTCTAATCTAGTAGCCACCTTTGCTGGAGATACAACACAAGAAGCCAGTGACCTGTTTCCTCCCTATCTTTATTAACATAAGAGCTTTTTCCAGGCAATCAGCTTCCCTCTCTCTGATCCTTTTCTTCTTTCTTTTAAATTTACCAGCTGTTCATCAGTGGCCTCTAGAGAAGGTTTCAGGGATACGTGCCAATTATCTTCTGAGAAGAAGGCCAACTACTCATGGTGAGAACTTCCAATGCTTAGTGCGCTCGTGCCCTACTTATAATTAACAGAATTTTCAAGTCCAAAAGAACTTTATGTAAAGGACTACATGGCCAAAATTATAAGACAACCCTGACCCTAAATATTCCATTCAATTTGCAATCAACCTAATCTTATTTTTATTTCAAAGAAAGATTCTCTTCTTTCTGCTGAGAATCAAAGGATAAGTATTGACCCAGAGAAAATTTTAATGAGCCTAAAGTCTACTGGAAAGTAAAATAAGTGCACATGTTAGTCAGGATTCTTGGCATTGCAAGTAATAGAAATCTACCTGTACTAGCCTGGACAAAGAAGGGCACCTATTGGTTTAAGAGTCAAAGGATAGAGTAAAAATCAGACTACCAAGATAGAAGGATGCACTGAAAAAGCAAAACCAACTGGGTACTTCTGAACTCTCCCCCTACAGACATAACCAAGCCTTAACTCTTTAGTCAGTAAAGTGGAATGTCTACATTGGAGGGTTGAGTAAAGATTAAATTTCAGATATTTCAAAGAAGTGTGGAGAACGATGCAAGGTAGACACTCAATAAATTTCTCCCATTTCCTCTTACAGATATCCCACAGTACTTGTGAAACACTGGGGAGTCAAACTGCAATCTTACTGAAGAACATGCAGTGTGTTACTTGGCATGCTGTAGGTGGGATAAAATGGAAAACAAAAGTAAGGGTACTATTACGTGACTGGGGAGACTCTTTTAGGTATCTGTCATAGTTTAATCTGGAAGGCCTACGTGTTGAAAGGCCTACATGTTGAAAAGTTGATTTTCAGTTGTTATTGGGAAATGGTAAAAATTTAGGAAATAAAATCTAGTTGGAAGAGGTACGTATTAGTTAGAGTTCTCTAGAGGAACAGATTCAATATAAAATATATGTACGGTTTTACAGGAAATTTAAAGAGGGCTTATAGGATCAGGATTGGAAGAATTCCAGTGGCTTGGTGCTGGATCGGAGGCAGAAAAGTCCATAATGGCCATCAGTGCACTGGAAAGCCAGAAGACCAATAGCAGCCAAAGGTCAAATTCCTGGAAGCTCACTGCAGAGTCACCAGTGCAAAGTGGGTATTGGAAAGAGTCTGCAATGGAAGTCTCATGAAACTAGAAATCAGCATTCAAGGGCAGTGACAAAGACTGCGCATCCTCTCAAGAAAGGGAAACACTTCCTTTCTCCTCCTCCTCCTCTTCTTTCTTCTCATCGTCTTCCTCTTTGTCCTCCTCTTCCTTCTCTTCTTCTTCCTCTTCCTCCTCCTTTCTCCTCCTCCTCCTCTTCCTCCTCCTCCTCCTTCTTCTTCTTCTTCTCCTTCTTCTCCTTCTTCTTCTTCTTCTTCTTCTTCTTCTTCTTCTTCTTCTTCTTCTTCTTCTTCTTCTTCTTCATTCTGTTAAAGCTACAAGCCTATTGGTTGGTTCTACCAACATCCAAGGCGAGTCTTCTACTCTCACATTTCTGAACTACATGTCAGTAACCCACAGATGCACTAGAATTTACTAGTCTGCTAGTTTGTTCTTACTTGAGTCAAGTTGACATGATATATCACAATTAATGAACCCAACCACTCTTGTCAACTTGACAAGCAGACACATCTCATTTAGTCTCAAAATAAATAGGAAGTTCACTATACTCAGTCTCATAATAAATAGAAAGTAAATATTTACACTTGTGATACAACTACCCTGCATATAAATAAAAATGTACTAATTGCCTTGCCAGAATACAAAGCAAAGTTTTTTCTTTGGGTGATTCTTACTCTTCTGAAATTCTATAAATTAAATGTTATAATATAGATTTAATAATATTTAGTACCTATATTAAATAGACCAACATTATATTATAAACATACCTTCTTAATATATGTATGTATATTAACAAAATAGAAAGGAAATACTCATGACAAAGACAATCCTCATTTCTATAACTGGCCATGTGGTCATAATGGTATTTATCTTTTTATTCCACTCATCTGTATTCCTTAGGCCTTCAGCAAGCACCCCAGCAGATCTTGGTACTTTACTTGGTAGGGTGACCCATATTGGTATATTTCTGAAGGTTCTAGGACATTTTTCATCTTGCCTGGACTAAGATGTTGCAGTTTCTCCCTAACATTAATATAAGGGCATGGTGATATTAGTAGGTGCCCCAGTGGATCTCCTGCACCCCAGTTGTATTCTTCCTTACCTCAACTATTGAGTAGTAGTCCAATTTCCACTTACAGTCTATATAAATTACCCCATCAACATCAGAACTCCATTTTTAGTTTGTTTATTCAGAGAAATGAAGAGCACAAGATGTCCAGGGGAAAGTTTTAGCTTCCAAGTCAATGGGATCCTTGTTTTACTTCCTGGTAAAAGCCTTCACCTTTCTGGGCCAACAGAGCATAAGACTACAGAGACCGGAAACAAAATTTTTCTACTGGGTCACTAGGAGTAATGATAGTGATACCATCCCTACTTCTACCCCTTAATTCCTGAGCCCATGAATCCTGGCTCTGGCAGAAACAGTACCATATATTGGATGCTGAGTCAAAACATATGCAGCCTTCTGGAGAATCTTGCCCCTCCTCTTCAAGGTATGTCTTCCTGGCTGGCACTGTAACTATATCTTCAAAAGACCCCTTTTCTGTCAGTACTTCTGCTTCTTGATGGTAGGGAAAACAATAAGGCTGGTGAATTCCCACCACCACACATCTTTGGCCATAAAATACGTTCCATGATCAGAAGCAATGTTATGTGAAATACGAGGAATTTTAAGGAGGCATTCTGTTATTCTTTGGATATTGGTTATGGCAGAAGTCTATGAAAATATTAGTTCATGCCTGGACTAAGTGTCTATTTAAGAAAGGGCAAAGCCCTGCCCTTTCCTTGATGGAAGCAGTCCAATACAATCAACATGCCACCACATCAATCTCGCCTTGGGGAATGGTGCCATCTCATGGATTTAGTGTTGATTTCTGCTGTTGGCAGATCAGCAGGGACTGTAGCTGTCTCAGCCTTGGTGTGTGTATAACCCCTATTCCTACCACCATGACCACTTTGTTTGTGAGCCCATTGGACAATGACAGAGATAGCTGAGGCACAAAGTGTGACTGCAAGCCATGGAATGAGTTTATCCCATCCACTTGATTATTAAAGTCTTCTACTACTCCTCACATTCATATAAACATTTACATGGGATACAAATATCTTCACATCCACATCTCTTCCCCAAATGTCTTTGTCACCAATCTTCTACTCGTGTTCCTTCCAAGTCCTTGGCCATCCAGAGAGACCGTTGGCTATAGCCCACAAATTAGTATGCAGTCACACAGCCATCACTTTTTCTTCCAAGAAAAATGTATGATCAGGCCCTTCCAGCAGGAACATCAGGTAAGCCTGCCCCAGGCCTAAAACTGCCCTGGACTGCTTCTGCTGGGCCGGCCCTTTCACTGAGAACATCAGAAGACCTCAGCAGGCTCCATTCAGTGTGAAAAAACTTGGAACTTCGCTCCCAGATGGCAAACCTTGGACTACAGCAGATTAACTGTGACAGTGTGGTGAGTATGCTCCTAAAATAGAGGTGCACAGTGGGTAAATAGGGCCAGTAGTAAAGCCCCCTCTAACTAACTGTAAGAACTTGGTGAGTCTGAAAAGAGTGGGGGTGACAACCTCCTACACACGGAAAACATCAGGCAGAGTGAAAATGGCAAAATGAAAAAGCAATATGCAGTCTCAAACATCTAGTCCACCAGAAGCAAGTACAGGAGACATTGAAATAGAGGACCCCAAAAGTAACACACCGGGAATCTCTGAAAAGATAGCGAGTGAAATAAAAAAACAACTCCATCAGGCTATAGAGGAAATCAAATTAGAAGTAGTCTCCCATGTAAAGATAGAAATAACAACCTTAGTAAAGAAGTTGTTGAACACAGCTAAAAAAGAAATAGAGAAAAAAGTACAGGAGCATGGGAAACTGATTGAAACCTTGAATGAACAATATATAAAACAAGCAGAATTCATGAAACAATCTCAAAGAGACATCCAAGACATAAAAAATTCTATTCAAAGTGTGCAAAACCACCTCCATGAAGCTGAGGCTAGAATTTCGGACCTTGAGGACAGGATCGCCATTAGTGATCATGAAAGGATGAACTTTTAAAAATAACAAAGCAGCATGAAATGACAATCCAGAAGCTTCATGATGAGGTCAAGAGCAACAATATAAGAATAATGGTCATTAGCAAAGATACAGGAGTCCAGACAAATGACATATGTACAGTATTTACAGAAATAATAGCAGAAAATTTCCCAAACATGAGGAAAGAATCTGATATGCAGATAAGTGAGGCATATAAAATACCAAACCACAATCAACATAAAATCCACACCCAGACACATAATAATTAAGATCTCAGACATACAGCATAAAAACTGAATACTAAAAGCTGTCAGAGAAAAGCACAACTCACCTATCAAGGAAAGCCCACTAGAATCACAGCAGATTTTTCAGCACAAACCCTCAAGTCAAGAAGAGCTTGGAGTGAGGAATTTCAAGCTCTGAAAGAAAACAACTTTCAACCCAGACTGATGTAGCCAGCAAAAATTTCATTCAAATTTAATGGAGAAACAAGATACTTCTATGACAAAGAACAAATAAATTCAAATCCACCAAGCCAACCCTAGAAAGAGTACTGAAAGACATACTAGACATAGATAAAAATGACCACAATCCCCAAAACAACAACAGAAAGAAACCATGAGGAAGGATAAGCAATTAAGGGGAAAAGCAGAAAGAAACAACTAGAACATAACATGACAAAGTTGAGCCAGTACATATCAGTGATATCCATAAATGTAAATGGCCTCAATTCACCTAAGAAACAGATTGACAGAATGGATCAAGAAACATGATCCCACAATATGCTGTATACAAGAGACAGATGTGACCCAAAAGGAAACTCATAGATTAAAAGTCAAAGGATGGAAAACAGTATTCCATGCAACAGGAACCCAGAAAAAAGCAGGGCTAACTATTATATTTGCAGACAATGTAAACTTCAAACCTAAAATTATTAAAAGAGATAAAGAAGGTCACTACATACTCATTAGTGGAAAAATACAAGAGGAAGAATTAACAATTATAAACATATATGTACCAAATATAGGAGCACCCAACTATATAAGACAGATACTAATGGACATGAAAAACCAAATAAACAAGAACACAATTATAACAGGGAATCTTAACAACCCATTGTCACAAAGAGATAGATCAATTAAACAAAAAGTCAGCAAATAAATAACAGAACTGAATCATACCTGTGAGCAACTGGACTTAGTGGATGTATACAGAGTGTTCCACCCAACCACATCAGAATACACATTCTTCTCAGCTGTGCATGGCCGATTCTCCAAAATAGGCTATATATTATCCCATAAAACATTTTAAGTAAATGCAAAAGTATTGAAATCATACCATGCGTAATATCTGACCATAACACACTGAAATTGGACATTAGTGGCAAAAGAAATTGCAAAACCTGCATAAACACATGGAAATTAAATAACAGCCTTTTGAACAACCAGTGGGCTACAGATAAAATTAAAGAAGAAATACAGCAATACCTACAATTCAATGAAAATACAAAAAAAACATACTGTAAAACATAGGATGCAATGAAAGAGGTCTTAATAGGGAAATATATAGCAATAAATTGTCACATCAAGAAAACAGAATGAGCACAAATAAACAACCTAATGCTCCATCCCAAGCTTCTAGAAAAAGAAGAGCAAGCCAAACCCAAAACTCATAGAAGAGAGGAAATTTAAAGATTAGAGCAGAAATCAATGCAATTGAAACTAAAAAAAAAAATACAAAGAATTAATGAATCAAAAAGCTGGTTTTTTGAGAGAATCAACAAAATTGACAAACCCCTAGCTAGCCTTATCAAGAAAAGGAAAGAAAAAACCTAAATTCACACAATAAGAACTGCAAAGAGGGAAATTACTACAGATCCCATGGAAATTCAAAAGATCATGAATACCTACTTTGAAAACCTCTACTCACATAGAATGGAAAACACAGAAGAAATGTACAGATTTATAGAAACATATGAACTACCAAAGCTCAACCAAGAAAATATAGCAATTTTGAACAACCCAATATCAGCTATTGAAATTGAAAATGTGATTAAAAGCTTACCAACAAAGAAAAGCCCAGGTCCTGATGGATTCATAGCTGAATTCTACAAGAAATTTAGAGACAATTTGATGCCAATACTCCTTAAACTCTTCAACAAAATTGGAGAAAAGCAATCCTCCTTAAATCATTCCTGGAGGCAAGTATTACTCTGATACCAAAACCAGAGAAAGATCCAATCAAAAAGGAGAACTATAGGCCAATCTCACTAATGAACACTGATGCAAAGATTCTCAACAAAATACTTGCAAATACAATGCAACAAATCATTAAGAAGATTACACATCATGACCAAGTGGGGTTCATTCCAGGAATGCAGGAATGGTTTAACATACACAAATCAATAAATGTAATACACCATATCAACAGAGCCAAAAACAAAAAACACATGGTCATCTCAATAGATACAGAAAAAGCTTTCAATAAAGTCCAACACATGTTCATGATAAAAACCTTTCAGAAACTCAGAATACACAGTGTCTACCTCAATCTTATAAAGGCCATCTATGACAAACCAACAGCCAACATTATACTAAATGGACAAAAACTGAAGGATTTAACTTTAAAATCAGGAACAAGACAAGGATGTCCACTATCACCACTCCTTTTCAATATAGTTCTGGAAACAGTAGCCGGGCAATCAGACAAGGGAGAGAAATAAAAGGAATAAAGATAGGAAAGGAAGAAGTTAAATTATCAATATTTCCAGATGATATGATATTCTCTATAAAACACCCAAAAAACTCCAATCAAACACTACTAGAGGTAATAAACAAAATTAGCAGTGTAGCTGGATACAAAGTTAATGCTCAAAAATCAATAGCATTCCTGTACACAAACAAAACTCACTGAGAGAGAAATTATGGAAATATTGCCCTTTATAATAACACCTAAAAAATGAAATACTTAGGAATCAAGCTAACTAAAAATGTAAAAGACCTATATGCTGAAAATTGTACTACACTGAAAAAGGAGATTGAAGAGGATATTAGAAAATGGAAGACATTCCTTGTTCTTGCCTAGGAAGAACCAACATTGTGAAAATGACAATACTCCAAAAACTGCTATACAGATTTAATGCAATCCCAGTCAAAATACCATTGACATACCTCACAGATATAGAGAAAACACTCCTAAAATTCATGTGGAAACAGAAGAAACCTAGAAGAGCAAAGGCAATTCTGGGCAACAAAGGCAAGTCAGGAGGCATCTCCATTCCTGAGTTGAAACTGTGCTATAAAGCCACAGTGATAAAATCAGCATGGTACTGGCAAAGAAATAGATCTGAGGATCAGTGGAACAGATTAGAAGATGCAAGCACATCTACAAAGACTCTCAGCCACCTGATGTTTGACCAAGGGGCTAAATATGTCCACTGGAAGAAGGATAGCTTCTTTAATAAATGGTGTTAGAAAAATTGGCTCTCAACATGCAGAAGACTGAAACTAGATCCAATCCTATCAGCATGCACAAAAGTAAGTCTAAGTGGATTAAAGACCTAAATATTAAAACAGAAACACTAAATCTACTGGAAGACAAGTAAGTAGAAGTCTTGGCGACATAGGGGTAAGCGGGGAATTCATAAACAAAACACAAATTGCACAGGAAACACTTCAAAGAATCAACAACTAGGATCTCATATTATTGAAAAGTTTCTGCACTTCAAAAGAAATCACCAACAGAGAGAAAAGAAACCCCACAGAATGGAAAAGAATTTTAGCCAGCAACCCCTCAGACAAAGGATTTGTGTCCATAACATATAAAGAATTGAAAAACATCAAGCCCCCCAAATTCAGAGACCTACTCCAAAAATGGGCATCTGAGATGAACACACAGTTCTCAGAGGAAAATATACAAATGGCAAATAAATACATGAAGAAACATTTCCCATCAGTGGTCATTTAAGAAATGCAAATTAAAACAGCGTTGAGATTTCATCTCACTCCGGAAAGAATAGCTGCCATCAAGAAATCAACTGATAACAAATGTTGGGGAGGCTGCAGGGGAAAAGGAACGCTGCTCCACTGTTGCTGGGAATGTAGACTAGTGCAACCTCTATGGAAATCCATGTGGAGAATTCTTAGAAGACTAGGATTGGAAGCCCCGTTCAATCCAGCTATTCCCCTACTGGGTATTTCCCAGAAGAAGTGAAAAGTTCATATCACAGTGATATATGTACACCCATGTTCATAACAGCACAATTTGTAAGAGCTAAATCTTGGAAACAACCAAGATGCCCATCAACTACAGAGTGGATGAAAAAGATGTGGTATTTTTATACAATGGAATATTACTCAGCTATAAAAAGGATGCTCTTGAGGACTTTATAGGTAAATGGAGACAACTTAAGACCATACTCATTAGTGAAATAAATAAGAATCATATTTATAAATATCACATTGTATCTCTAGTGTAAAAAGTAATAATAACTATAAGAGTAATAAAACCCAAAAATATGTAATTGCTATTGTAAAAAAGAGAGGAAAAGAAAGTGTTCTAAGGGATATAACTGCATGTATGTTTGAATGTGTAAAATGGATGACCATATTGCTGAATCTTTGTTGGATCTTTGAGCAGAAATATTTGCAGTTCACTGTTTGAATATCTATTATGTATCCTTTAACTTTATAACTTGAACAACTACATGCAAGACAACAATATGTAGTTTATCAACTAGTGATTTCTTAGTGTTTTTTCATTTTCTCCTTTTTTTCTTTTTTTATTTTAGGATTCTGTGTTGTTGCTATCCTTTTTTCTGTTTTGCTTTTTTTCTCTTTAAATAATATTTTAAAAATGAAAAAAATATATATATATGACCAGGTGAACCACCTAAAGTGCTGGCCACTGTGAAGATTTTCCTTTACCATGTGCTTCAGGGATGTCCTGGAAAGGGGCAATAGTGCTGCAGCTTTCAAGGTGCCTGTATCACATGCAGAACCATCCCTAACCCAGGTCCTGGTCATTTCTTCCACTGTTAATGGTTCATTGAGTAAACCCCATGAGGCTGTAGGTATATGCTGTGGGGCAGAAGCAATACAGCATGGGCATGAAGGCCACTTCTTCATGGAATTTATTTGGAAATTAGGACCTGCTCAGGCTCAAACACATGTATAAAATTTCTATTTGATGATGACCTGTTGTTATGCATGCCCAACTTTATGATTTGCTGGGTCAGATGGTACCAAGTTCATGATCATCAGCTTAGATTGCATGGTAACCTGCTATCCCATGGTCAAATTTTTATTACTACTAAGGCCCAGTAGCAGGCCAAAAGGTGTTTCTCAAAGTACAAACAGTCACCTATGGGGACCTATCAGAGGCTCCAAATGGCATAACTTTTTGCTACTTATATCTCAAGTACCAATAGATCTGCTGGATTATATGGTCCAAGGGGCAAAGCAATGTACATAGAGCCTGGACCATTATAGAGCCTTCCCTTGTTTTGGGCCCTACTCAAAATGAGCAACTTTCTAAGTCCCTTGATAAATGGGCCAAAGATATATAATGAAGTGGGTAATATATTGCCTCCAAAATCCAAGCTTTTCCACTAGGGATTATGCCTATTTTTTATTGTAGGAGAGGCTACCAATTTATCCTTCAGCTCAGAAAGGATATCTCTGCATACGCTCACACTGCTGGACTCCTAAAATTTTCACTGAGGTAGAGAGACCTTGAATTTTAGTTTGATTTACGTACCATCCTCTGGCACACAAATGCTTCACCAAGAAGTCCAGAGTGATTCCTATCTCTTCATAACTTGGTGCAATCAGCATAATGTTATCTGTGTCAGCTATATAATGGACCGCTGTGATATCTTGTAGAAAACAAAGATGATCAAGATGCCTGTGAGCTAAGATGGGACACAGGGTTGGAAAGTTGATATGCCCATGGGTAGGATAATAAGGTTCCATCAGTGGCCTTGCCAGCTGAAACCAAATTGCTTCTGCTGGGCTTTATGCATAGGTATGGTGGGGGGAAGCATTTGCCAAGTCAATAGCTATATACCAGGCATCAGGAGCTGTGTCAGTCTGCTCAACCAAGGAAACCACATCTGGTTCAGCAGCTGCTACTAGAGTCAGCACTTGATTAAGCTTATGGTAATCTGCCATCATTCTCTAAGATCCATCTATTTTCTGTCCAGGCCAAATAGGAGGGGTAAATGGGGATGTGGTGGGAATCACAATCTTGAATTTTTCTCTCTTTTGATGGTGGCACTAATCTCTGAAATTCCCCCATGGATGTGATATTATATTCGGTTTACTATTTTCCCAGGTAGAGACAACTCTAATGGCTTCCATTTGGTCTTTTCCATCATAACTCTAACACTACAAGTTAGGGAACAAATATGAAGGTGCTGCTGAGAACGAGGTACATTCATCCCAGTTATGCATTCCGGAACTGGGAAAATAAACACAAGATGGATTTAGGGACCCACTAGACCCACTTGAAGTGGAACCTCAGGTAAAACTCCATTGATCACCTTGCTTCCCTAAGCCCCTACTTGTACTGGAGGACCACATGGCATTCTGGATTATCTGGGATCAGGATTATTTCAGAACCAGTGTCTACCAGTCCCCAAAATGTCCCATCATTTCCTTTTCTACAATGTACAGTTATCCTGGTAAAGGGTTTTAGGTTTCTTTGGGAAAGAAGAGAAGACTGAAAGTATAGCTTTTTGGTAGTGCATTATGGTTCTTTCTCAAGGGGACCTGAACTTCTCTTCCTTCAAAGAGGTCTCATCAAATTTGTCCATGTCTGCGAATTGGTTGAGGGGTTATGATTCTCTGCTGCTACAATTTAAGGTAGACTTTTGCTCATTTGCTCTAAGATTTTTTCTGCTTATAAAAATACAATAAAAATTTAGTAGACTCCCTATCTATTTTACTTGGCAAATACCATGAATTTTCAGCAAATGCCATAGTTTTACATATGTCAGACCGTTCTGACAATTGCTTTGCTTCTGCCATCCATTATAGTAAGTATGCCTACCTCACACTTGGTGATTGAATACTGTTGCTTGGGTCTTGCCACTCTAGGATTCAATTAAACCCACTGCCTTTAAGTTTTCCAATTAAGTGATTGCAGCCCCTACCATAAGATCCAACATACAAAGAAAAACAATGGTGGGACTCTTTGAAAATGCTGGTACTCCCCCCATAAATTTGTTGCTTACGATATTAGTAGAGGGTATATTTCTGCACCCTCCCAGTGTGGAGGATTTTTACCTGGGAGATCCTCTCTAGCATTTTCATTTCTCTGAGCTTTTGTATACTCTCATTAATAATAAACCAAGGTATATCAAGTATATTCAGCTCATTTATAGTGAGCCATCTTTTAACCCATACTGCAACCAACCAACAAAAATAAACTATTAGTATTTTTTCTTTTAACTTCACAAGCTTTGACATTAAATTCAAAATCTCTACTTAATAGGTCCATTTCAGGAAATAGTCTAATCGAGATTTATGTTTCTTCTATTATTATCTCACACCCTTAAAATTTATCCTTACACTTATCCCTCCAATCTACACTTGTAAAACTTGAAAAGTCAAGAAGTGCTTTGAAAGTATAGAGGATCTTTTCATGGACCACACCATGCACTTCACCTTTAGGGGCCTTCTAACACCTGTCCTTGGTTATAGACCTAGAAGCAAAAATGGATTGTGAGAGTGGGTCCTGAAGAATGTCCACATCATCTTCCTTACAACTGCATCAGGGACAATTATTATCATTTCTAAAGGAACACAAGATTAGCTTTCACAAGTATAGGAATAGAGGTAAACACCACAGGGATACTGCTTGTCACTCAGAATGGGGTAGCCTCTTCTTCTGACAAAATAAACTCATCAGAATTAAGGAATTCAATGTCCCCAGCCTTCTCAGTTTCCTTTGGAATATCTCCATCCCAATGTTCTGGATCCTATTTATCTTAGTTACTTTTATCAAGGCAGAAACAAAAGTTAAAGGAAGAAAGGTATATTTTGGTTCACAGTTGTAAATGTTTCAGTCCATAATCTGTTGACTACAAGGCAAGGTGGCAATGCAGAGAGGCACTGTAGAGGAGAAAGAGCCCACAAAAAAGCAGGGCAAGAAGAAGGCAGCAAGCAGCAAGCAATGAGTAGTGACCCTCAATCTGTCCTTTATATCTTATTCGAGCTACCCACCCTTAGGGCAGATAGTCCTCACACTCAAGTAGGGTACTGTAGTGATTGATACACTGTGTCTACTTGAGAAATTCAAGTTTAATTAAGTGATGCAGCACACAAACTGGGTCCTTACTGTGTAAACACCCTCATCTTGTGCAAGAGAAAGGCAGGAAGACGTTGCTACACCTACCCTAGGGGTGGTAGCCTGTTTACAATAAAAGGGAAGAAAAGAGGCTTGCCTCCCCCTACTTTTGCTTTTGTCACTTTTGCAATCTTCTGCCACCTTGAAGTGTTGCCCCTGTGCCATGCCACCCTGCCTTGGGGCCAGCTGATTATGGACTGAAATCTCCAAGAACTGTGAGCTAAATAAACCTTTCCTGCCTTAATTTGTGGTACTGAGTATTTTTTCTCAGCAACAAGTGAAAAGTAACCAAAACAGACATCTTTAATCCTACCCAGAACTCTGCCAAACAAATCAAAGTACTAATTTAGCAGTCACACACCCCTGATCCCAGCATCACACAATCCACATCCACTCACCTCTGAAAATCCACACCTTATGACTGATAAGGCTTTGGGGGGACATCTAGACACAAACCATAACACTATTATCTTCCGATCTCACTTTCACTTCAAATACCCTTTGAGTTTTAATGTTAAATTTTCACTGTAATTTGGTCAGTTGAATTATGAGGGCTTCTTTCTGGGTTTTGACAACTTCACACCTGCCTAAAGGAAAGAAATCTCTCCATCAGGTCTTACTTAGAAACCTTTAGATTCTTTGTAGGTACCTGGAGTTGAAAATTTGAATTTTTGAATATTTGAGCTTCTCACTTTCTTTCATTAAATTGTGTTCACAATTTACACACATCTATAGCTCATGATCTTCCTTTACCAATTTGTCCAGAAATGCTAAGAGCAACCAGAAAGCATCATTATATTTCTGACTTCTTCAAAATGTTCATAAGTATTATACATATATAGTCAGCAAATTCCTTGCATCTTACAAATGTTGAATTAGAAACGTGAAAAGGTCCTATATTGTGTATTACTTTAAATAGCTCATATCAGCAACTATCAGCACTCTCTACATTATCAGAAGAAGAAACTATGGCAACTTTAGATACCATCAAATTAGAAAACCAACTCCAGGACCCACCAAGTCAATTAGAGAAATTCATCCTTATGGTTCTGTCTTTCCAAAATCATACCTGGTACCAAAATCTGTCTTAGTTCTGTTTGCATGACTGAGACAAATAGACCCAACACTTGCTTTAAAGAAGAGAGGCTCATTTTGGCACATGTTTTCAGTCCATTGTTGGCTGGTCCAAGGCAGCAAGAGCATGAAAGAAGAAATAGGCAGAGGAAAATTTGCTCTTCTCATGGTGGCCAGGAAGCAGAAAGAGAAAAGGAAGGATTCAGAGAGACAAATACTGCCTTCTAATTCACAGCCCCTATCACCCTGCTTCATCTACCTGCTTCATCACATTCAGCCACTGAATTTGTTGATGAATGAATGCACTAATGAATACAGTACCCCGTGATCAAACTTCCTTCCAAAAGCTCTGCCTCAGAGCATATGAGAGTTTTTGGGAAAATTCTGGATCTAAACCATAACAAGATGGGTCACAGGGGGCATGAAGGGTATATTTTCATACACATATACACTTGAGGGGCATATTTTCTCCCTGTACCTCTTCTTTTACTCTTTCTATTTTCTAGAAATGAAATGAGACGTTTTGTTCTATCATACCCTCTAGCCATGCTGTTCCACCTTAAATAATGGAGCCGGCCAGCTATGCATTGAAACCTCTCAAACCATGAGCCAAAATAAACCTTTCTTCATTTAAATTGATTTAGCCTGGATATTTTTTCACAGTTTCAAAAAGCTAAGACAGAAAACTCACATCGAAAAGCAGGGTCATTGCTATGATAATACCTGACAATGTGGAATTGAATTATAGGAAGAATTTGGAAAAATTTGGAGATGCAGGCTAGAGAAGCCTTGAATGATATAAACAGAGCATAATGGATGATTTTGGCATGAGCTCAAAAGACCAGAAGGCTGACAAGAATGTGGACAGTAAAAGCTGTGCTCATGAGGTTTCAGATGCAAATAAAGATTGGACTAGAGGCCATTCACATTACATTCTGGCAAAGAATTTGTGTACATTTTCTTCATGCCTTGAGACTGTGGGAGATTTAGTTTGAAGACAGTAGACTAACTTTTAGAGGAAATTTCAAGGCAGCCCAGCATTCAGAAAGTGGTATGAGTACTGTTGGCTGATTCTGACAAATTTAGAGTGAGACTCATGAGAAAAAGATTTAAAAACTTGAAGCTTTGCCAGAAAGGAAACACTGTACTTGCAAAATTGGGACTGAGGAAGGTGAGGTTGGTGAGAAGATTAGCACTATTATTTAAAAAAAAAAAAGCTTAGTACATTGTACTAAGACAATAGAAAACATGCCTTTAGTCTACCTTAGGAATTGCCCAGATCCTACCCATCACAGGCTCAAAGCTTTGTAAAATTATAAAGTCATTTCAAAGACTTTGCTTTGATAAGAAACTCAGGGCACCATGTTTTCTTAGATGACATTTCCCTGGGATTTCTTTCACTGTATTCAGCTGAAAAGGCACACAAAAGTTGCTGAAGCAATGGTCCAAGGAAATCAGCTGCTACCTGAGCTGGCACCATACTTCGGCATCACCCACGTGATCTTTGCTTTTCAGGCATGCAGAATGAAGAGTTATGGGATCACGAACTAATCCACCAAGATTCCAAAGGAAAACCTGGGATGTCAAGCTGTTTGTAATAGAATCAGAATATCTGCAGGCAGCCCTTGAGGGGGTGATGCATGAAGGAAGCTGTGTGAGTTAATCAAAAACTGTAGTGGAGACGTTAGAGGTGCAGTAACATGGGGTGTCTGCCGATGGAAGGTGCAGGCACTGAGCTAAGCCAGCACAAGAGAATGGCTATGTGAGCTGCAGCTGGAAAGGCCATAGAGCCAGGGCTGCCCAAGCCTTTTGGAGCTTACCTCATGTAGCAACATGCCCCAGATGCCAGAAATTGGGCTATAGACTTAAAGTTAGCCTTGCTGAGTTTTGATCTGGCTTTGTTCCAATCCTTTGGTATTCTTATATCATTCTCTTTACAAATAGGGACATTTCTCTTGAGCCACTGTATGTTGGAAATAACTTTTAAAAAAAACCAGGGGCTCATAGCAAAATGTTTCTTGAGTTTCAGAGGAGAGTTTCTATTTGGACTTTTGACCAATGTTGGAAATGTTAAAACTTTGGGGACAGTTGGAAATGGACTGAATGCATTTTTCATTATGAGATGGGCATGAGCCTGTGGGAGCCAGAACAGAATAGCATAGTTTGGACCTGGAATGTCCCCTAAAGTCTTGTGTGTAAAATATTTAGTTCCCAGCAGATATCACCACCTGGAGATGGTGAAAACTAAGAAGTGGGGCCTAACTGGAAGAGGTAGGTTCTGGGGCCATGACCTTGAAGTTACATTTTGTCCCAAGATCAACTTTCTTTCTCTCTCTCTCTCTCTATCTCTCTCTCTCTCTCTCTCTCTCTATATGTATATATATAGCCATAAGATGAGAAGCTTTGTCTACCACAACTTTTGCCCTAATGTACTGCCTCAACACAGGCTCAAAACAATGAGTGGAGCCAGTTCAGCCACAGCCACAGACTGAAGACTCTGAAATAGTAAACCAAAATAAACCTTTTCCTTTAAGTTGATTTATGCCTGATATTTTATCACAATGACAGAAACCTGACTAACACACTGTCCTTCAATTTAACAGGGATGCTCTCATAAAACTGAATAGATATATTTAACTTTTCTCCCTCTCAGGATAGTTAAAGGAAATTACCTTAAAGGATTATTAGAAAGGAAGTCATGTCTCCTAAATTTCCAACAATCACATGATACATAAAATATAAAAATAGCACACCTAGAGCTAGAAAAATAAGAAAGTAAATATTCATAATGTCATGGATCTGACTCATAAAATGTCTGTAGATTCAAGAATGAATTTGAAATCATTCAGAGAGACTGAGAACTCTTTGGAATTAGCATATAAAAAATGAGCATTCTGTTCTGAAATCAAATGGCATAGAACTGACATTGATTAGTGGATTAGAAGCAGAAAGATTGCAAGAGACAAAGAAGATGCAATAGGACCCAGAACAGAACCACTTTCACCATCTCTAGCTAAGGATCCACCAACACACTGGTAAAGACGGAGCTGAAGGAAATAATATGAAATTATCAAAAAGCCTTAGTTTTTTTAAATGTCAAAGGTATTATTTATAACCTTAAAAATAGATTGCCAGGACCATCTAATTAAAAATCAAATTAGGCATCTACTTGCTGGTCTCAGCCATTGGAAGGCTAGCTTCCTGCAGGAGCCAGTACAAGCAAGGACACAGCTAGGTAAGCCCCATGCACACTCAGGCCGCCACTGGAGACCCTTGCTTTCTTCAGGCAGCCATTGCCCACCAGGAGAATCAGACAAACACACCTCTGTGTGCCTGCCAGCATCACAGCAGTCCCAGTGTAGACATGCAGGCCAAGAGAACAAGCAACCCCACCACCACCACACAACCCTTGCCATCAGGGAAGCCCAGTGTAGCTTCATAGGTCTGGAGAAGCCTAATCTGTAACCTGCCACATCCCTGAAAACCAGGGTTCAGAGGACCCCAGGTGTCTGTCCCATCCCCCTACACAGCAGAGGGGCAGCCAATGTAGGAATTGCATGGGGCCCCACCACCAGCTTGTTGAGAGGAACCCAGGAGAATGTCAACACAAAGGAGCAAAGACAATCTGAGATCTCTAGCCCACACCCAACAAGCATGGGAGATATAGTCATGGAAGAATATGGAATTCACATACCTGAAATCTCCAAGAGGATAGCAACTGAAGTAAAGAAACAACTTTATGAGACTGTCAAAGTAATCATATCAGAAATAATGTCTCAGGTAAAAGAAGAAATCACAGACATAATGAAAGAATTGCTCAGCATATCTAAAGAACACATAGATTAAAAAAAAAAAAAAACAAGGAGCACAGGAAAATGATGGAAACCTTGAGTGAACAATATGGAAAGGAGTTACAATGTATGAAACAGATTCAAAGAGAGACCCAGGAAATTAAAAAGTCAATTGAAACCTGGCAAACCTTCTTGAAAGAGACTGAAGATGGACCTTCAGACCTTGAAGACAGGATTGCAGGTAGTGATTGTGAAAGGAAAGATCTCTTAAAAATAACAAGGAATCAGCAAATAACAATTCAACAGCTGCAACGTGACACAAAGAAAAATAATATCAGCCATTAGTGAATAAGCAGGGGTCAACACAAATGAAATAAAAAGGCCAGTTATAGAAGTAATAGCAGAAAACTTCCCAAACATGGGAAAGGATCTGGCATGCAGGTACATGAGGCATATAGGACTCCAACTAGCCATAAGCAAAGTAAACCTACACCCAGACATATAATAATCAAGATCCCAAAAATTTAGCACAAGAACAAAACTTTAAAAGCTGTTAGAGAAAAGAAATAGATCAGCCATAAAGGAAAACAAATCATAATGACAGCAGACTTGTCAACACAAACCATCAAGTCAAGAAGAGTTTGAAGTATTTCAAATCTTGAAAGAAAACTACTTTCAACCCAGATTGAGGTACCCTGCAAAACTATCTTTCAAAATAAGATACTTCCATATAAAGAACAACTGAAGGAATTCATCACCACAAAATCAACCCTACAGAGATTAATAAAGGATATTCTAGAGAGAGATAAAGGTAACCATGTTTCCAGGAACAGCAGCAGGGGAGGATCACCAAACAGGATAGGCATTTGAATGAAAGGAGAAAGTGGAGAGCCAACAACAGGACAGCATGGAAGAGACAAACCAGTGTATACTGGTTGTAACCATTAATGAAGATGGCCTCAATTCAGTAATAAAAAGAAACACAGGGAAAGTAGATCAAGATACAAGATCCATCAATATACTGTATACAAGAAACACGTTTAACTTGAAAGGAAATTCATAGCATGAAAATCAAAGGAGAGTAAACAATTGTTCATGCAATAGGAAACCAGAAAAAAGGAAGGGTAATTTACCCATCAACCACAGAATGGATAAGAAAGATATGGTATTTTCATACAATGGAAAGCTACCCAACTACAAAGTAGGATAATCTCAAAGCTCTTGTTGGTAAATGGGTGCAACTGGAGATCGTGTTCATGGGAAAAATGATTTGAACTCATATGGATGAACCCTAGAATAAAAAACAGTATGAGTTAGTGGGATTCAAAATGCACAATAGATATTATAAAAGTGATAAGGGAAGAAACACCTAGGAGGGGAAGGTGAAAACTACTGTTAATTTCTTATTGTCTTGTCTTGAACTCTTGTATTGTTTTCATAATTTTGTTAGGTTTGGTTTTGTTCTGTCCTGTTTTGTTAGATTTTACTGTGTCTGATGGTATGGGAAGCTATTTTGAAGATAACAGAATATATTGAGAAGATAACAGAATATATTATGGTAACTATTGTTGGTTTCCTATTATCTCATTTTATGGTCCTATAATACTTTCATTCTTTTGTTTAATTGGTATTATTCTGTTTTGTTTTGATTTTATTATGTGTGATGGTATGAACAGTTATTTTTAAGAAAATGAGACAGTATGGTAACGATTGTTGATTTCCTATCATCTTATTTTGAAGTCCTATAATGCTTTTATTCTTTTCTTTTGTTTTGTTTTTTAAGAGAGAAAGAAAAGAAAATTAAGACAAAATAGAAAAAACAAGAAGTAAATGTAGAATACAGAGTTGGAAAAAAAATTAACATCATGATATCACTGGTTGATACATTACATATTGCTAATTTATCAGTTGTTAAATTTACAAAGTCAAAGCATAAAAAGTGGTTAGACACTCAAACATAGACAGTACAAACTCTTCTGTTCAATGATCTTAAAAAAAGCTCAGTAATATGATCATCTACTTTACACACTACACATACCATTATATCCTTTAGAGCACTTTCCTTCCTTTTCACTTTTACAATATCTATTATATTTATTATACTTTTATAATCTATTATACTTTTATATCTATTATACTTTTTGGATACTATTATTCTGTCCATTATTATTTTTTTACACTAGAGAGACAATGTGATATTTACTCACGTGAGTCTTGTTTATTTCACTAATTAGGATATTCTCAAGTTGCCTCCATTTAATGATAAAGGTCTCAAGATCATCCTTTATTATAGCTGTGTAGTATTCCATTGAAAATACATTTTTTCATCTACTCTGTGGTTGATGTGCATTTTGGTTGTTTCCAAGATTTACCTATCACAAATTGTGCTGCTATGAACAAGGGTGCACATATATCACTATGATATGACCTTTTCAGGTTTTCTGGAAAAATACCCAGGAGGGGAATAGCTGGATTGAATGGAACTTCCAATCCTAGTTTTTTGAGGAATCTCCATACTGACCTCCACAGTGGCTGCACCAACCTGCACTCCCACCAGCAGTGGAGAAGTGTTCCTTTTTCCCCACATCCTTGTCAACATTTGTTATCAGTTGTTTTCTTGATGGCAGCCATTCTTTCTGGGGTGAAATGAAATCTCAATGCTGTTTTAATTTGCAGTTCTTGAATGACCAGTGATGGTGAACATTTCTTCATATATTTATTCACCATTTGTATATCTTTCTCTGAGAACTGTGTGTTCATCTCCAATGCCCATTTTTGGAGAGGGTCTTTGAATTTGGGGGGTTTGATGTTTTTCAATTCTTTATATGTTATGGATATAAGCCCTTTGTCTGAGGGATTGTTGGCTAAAATTCTTTCTCATTCTGTAGGTTTCCTTTTCACTTTGTTGGTGATTTCTTTTGAAATACAAAAACTTTTTAGTAATATGAGATTCTAGTTGTTGATTCTTTGAAGTATTTCCCATGTGGTTTGCATTTTATTCATGAATTCTCTCCCTACCCCTATGTCTCCAAGATTTTTATCTACTTTGTCTTCCAGTAGATTCAGTGTTTCTGTTTTAATATTTAGATCCTTGATCCATTTTGATTTTAGTTTAATATATGATGATAGGCATGGGTCTATTCTCAATCTTCAGCATGTGGAAAGTCAATTTTTCCAACACCATTTATTAAAGAGGCTATCTTTATTCCAGTAAATATGTTTAGCTCCTTTGTCAAATATCAGGTAGCTGAGTGTCTTTGTAGTTGTGCTTGCATCTTCTAATCTGTTCCATTGATCCTCGGGTCTATTTCTTTGCCAGTACCATGCTTATTTTATCACTGTGGCTTTGTAGTATAGTTTCAAGTCAGGGACTGAGATGCCTCCTGCCTTGTCTTTGTTGCCCAGAATTGTCTTTACTATTCTAGGCTTCTTCTGTTTCCAAATGAATTTTAGGAATATTTTCTCTAGATCTGTAATGTATGTTGATGGTATTTTGATTGGGATTGTATTACATCTGTATAACAGTTTTGGGGAGGATGGTCATTTTCACAATGTTGGTTCTTCCTAGGCAAAAGGAAGGACTATCCTTCCATTTCCTAATATCCTCTTCAGTCTCCTTTTTTAGGGTCATATAATTTTCAGCATATAGGTCTTTTACGTTCTTGGTTAGGTTGATTCCTAGGTATTTCATTTTTTTAGATGCCACTGTGAAAGGCAAAATTTCCATAATTTCTCTCTCAGTGAGTTTTTTGTTTGTGTACAGGAATGCTATTGATTTTTGAGTTCTGATTTTGTATCCAACTATGCTGCTGAATTTGTTTATTACCTCTAGTAGTTTTTTAATGAAGTTTTTGGGGACTTCTATGTAGAGTATCATGTCATCTGCAAAAAAATGATAATTTAACTTCTTTTCCTATTTTTATTCCTTTTATTTCTCCCTCTTGTATGATTGCTCTGGCCAATATTTCCAGAGCTAATATTGAATAGGAATGGTGATAGTGGACATCCTGTCTTGTTCCTGATTTTAGAGTGAAGGCTCTCAGTTTTTATTCATTTAGTATAATATTGGCTGTATGTTTGTCATAGATGGCCTTTCTCCATTAAATTTGAAAGACAGTTTTGCTGGGTACATCAGTGTAGGTTGAAAGTTGTTTTCGTTTAGGGCTTGAAATACTTCGCTCCAAACTCATCTTAACCTGAAGGTTTGTGCTGAGAAGTCTGCTGTGATTCTAATAGGCTTTCCTTTATAGGTGAGTTGGGTCTTTTCTCTAACAGCTTTTAGTATTCTGTTTTTATGCTGTATGTCTAAGATCTTAATTATTATATGTCCGGGTGTAGATTTATGTTGGTTGTGATTGTTTGGCATTCTATATGCCTCACTTATTTGTATATCAGATTTTTCCCAGTGTTTGGGAAATTTCTGCCATTACTTCTGTGAACAGCTTAGTTATGTCCTTTGAGTTGTCTCCTGCCTCCTCACTGATGCCTATTAATCTTACATTGGTTCTCCTGGCATCATCTTTTTTTTTTAAATTTAAAGAGAAAAAAACACATGTAAAGGGTAAAGATAATACAAAATTTTTTTAAAAAAGATAAACAGTAAGAAATCACTGGTTCACAAATTATATATTGTCCTCTTAGAAATAGTTGTTCAAGTTACAAAACTAAAGCATACAAAGTAGATATTCAAACAGTGAGAGTGTAAACAGCTACACATGCATGAGTCTCTACATGTATTTCTATCCTTTCTCTATTTGAGGGAAAAACAAAACATAGCAAGACAAAACAAACCAAATTCCTATAAAAACATGAAACCAAAATGTCATATAAAACCACAGTACAAGGTGATCTACAATGATTACCATGTTGTTTCTTATTATCTTCAATAGAATTGTCTATATCATCAGGCATAATTGAATATAGCAGTATAATTGAATATAGCAGTACATAAAAATATTAGTAAAAATAAAACATTGTAGATAGTATAAAACTTCAAAGGCAGGTAATAATCAAATCTGAGTGGGTATTCTAGTGAATCTTGTCATCTTCAGTGCAGTTGCCTATACTCTCAGACTTGATACTATCAATCATAACAGCTTTGAATAAAATCTATCAATACAAAACAGCAATCTAACAAACCAGATTTGATTATGATCATTCATGATAAAACAGTGTAGGCTATACAAAACTTTAGATTGTTAATAGGAAATTAAGGATGATTACCATACTGTATCCTATTATTTTAGGGATAACTATCTGTGCCTTCAAATCTAGTATAGGTAGAATGACTGCAACAGAATATAATACATCTAAGCAGAGTGGTGTGAGTAATGTGGGTTTTAAATCCTGGTACACTATTAACAATATAGTGTATCAAGGCCATCTATGTTAGAGATTCTAGCCATCCTTCCCTGCCTCATTTCTACTATGGCTATTTTTCTGCCTTTGTCTACTTTTCTCCTTCATTGTAGTGCCTGCCCCACTCATTGAGGCCTTTCTGCCACTATTCCTAAAATCCTGGTATTTTTTTCTCTCGCTAGAATGTCCTTCAATATTCTCCATAGGGTTGGATTGGTGGTCACAAACTCGCCCAGTTCCTCTTTGTCATGGAAGCATCTTGTTTCTCCATTAATTTCTAGTGACAGCTTTGCAAGGTACATCAATCTGGGCTGGAGATTATTTCCTTTCAGGGCTTGGAATACTTCACTCCAAGCTCTTCTTGATCTGATTGTCTGTGACGAGAAGTCAGCCATGATTCTGACGGGCTTACCTTTATAGGTAATCTGTTTCTTTTCTCTGATGGCTTTTAATATTCTGTTTTTATATTGAATTTCTGGCATCTTGATTATTATATGTCTGAGTGTAGTTCTGTTTTGGTTGTAGGTGGCTATGTTTCTGTTTGCCTCACATAACCAAATGTCATTTTTTTTATCCATGTTTGGGAAGTTTTCCTTAATTACTTCTGTGAATAGCCTTTGTAATTTGCCTGTTTGTATTCCTGATTCTTTGTTCACATTTCTTATTCTTAAATTATAGATTCTCTTGTCATCTTCTAGCCTTCATATTGTTACTGCCTATTTCCTTGTTATTTTTAAGAGATCTTTCCCTTCATGATCACACATTGCAAACTTGTCTTCAAGTTTTGATAGTCTATCCTTAGTTTCTTTTAAGGAGTTTTGCCCACTTTTAATGGAGTTTTTAATTTCCTCGTAATCTCTTTGAATCTGCTTCATGTATTCTATATTTTCTTTATGTTCTTTATCAAATGTTTCTCTCCTTTTTTGTGTTCCTCCCTTCTTCTGTCTGTGTCTTCCTGAGAGATCCTTAGCATTTCTTTTATTAATCTACTTATATCTTACTTTACCTGATTTAATATTTCAGTTTTGAACTCATCTACAAGGTCCCGAAGATATCTCTTAATGTCCATTGAAGCCATGTCTGATGTTGCATGTTTGTTGCCCTCAGTCTCTTTTGTTTTTCCCTCTCCTGGATCAGTGTTCTCAGGGTTTTTGGTTGTGGGCTTTTTCTTATTTCTCTCTCTTGTCATGGTTTTCATTTCTTCCATAAAGGTGTATAGAGGAGGTCTCAGCCCCTTTCCTTGTTGATTATGGTTCTTCTGAAGCATGCTGGTGAGGGATTTCTGCCCTCTCCTGTGTGCTCTTGTCACTGAGGTGTAAGCAGGGGCTGCATATGCTGGCCCTTCCCCACTAGGCCAGTCAAACTTCAGGGGCCTTCACCAGGTTAGTGAGTGCTAAGCATAGGGAATTGATTTGGGATGGCTTATTGAGTCCTGGCCAGCAGTATGATCCAGTAAAAACAAATCCCATGAATCTGCTCTGGGGAGGGAGAAACCAACTGAAGTCACTGTTATTCCTAGTTCAGGCTCCTCCTGCCCAATTCCAACATGTCACCCATTTGGTTGGGCCCTTCCTGTGTGGGGGGGGTCTTATTCCCAGCACTGACCATGGATTAATGAAGATCTCTTCACTGGCTCCGTTCTCCATTGTTCTCACCAACCCCCAAGTTCAGCCTGGCTGTGGCTTTTGTGAGTGGCAGCAGGAACGAGTTTGGGCAGCTCTGCTGGCCAGCACAAATTCAGGCCGGCACAAACTTGATGGGTTGCAGTGAAAGTGCCGTGTCTGGTAAAATTTTAGCTGTTCCGGTTGTAGCCCCAAGACTGCATGTTTGATGAGCTTTTTTCATTTTAATTTCTTCCTGTGTCAAGAGGATCCATCTCCCTTTGTCTGGATCTCTCCAGGATGGTTTATTCTGGCAAATGAGTTGTTTCTCCCAGGAGGCTTTGTATTTTGTTGCTCACTGATCAGCCATCTTTAGCTCCTCTCCTGGCATCATCTTGAAGCTGCTGGATTGTCATTTCATGCTGCTTTGTCATTTTTATAAGTTCTACCCTTTCATGATTGCAATCTGCAATCCTGTCCTCAAGGTCTGAAATTCTATCCTCAGCTTCATTTAAATGGTTTTGCCAGCTTTCAATACAATTTTTTGTTTCTTGGATATCTCTTTGAATTTGTTTCATGGTTTCTGCTTGTTTTCTGCATTATTCATTCAAAGTTTCAATCAGTTTCCCATGCTCCTGTATTTCTTTATCTATTTCTTCTCTAGCTATGTTGGGCAACTGATTTACTAAGGTTGCTATTTCTGTCTTTACATAAGACATTATTTCTAATTTGAGTTCCTCTATTGCCTCATGGATTTCTTCACTTCATTTGCTATCTTCTCAGAGATTTCTGGTGTATGGCTTTTAAGGTCCTCTACTTTGTTGTCACCTGTACTTGCTCCTGATGGACTACATAGTTGAGATTGCATTTCGCCTTTTTATTTAGTCATTTTCACCTTTTGGGTAAATATCTGGTCTTTCTATCCCAACAGTCCTTAGTGTAAGTCCCACCGTGTGGTTGATGTTTGTCAAATTGCTGGGTACCACGATGAAGAGGATATCCAGTCACCTGAATTCCTCCTACAGGGCCTGTTGGATGATTCCTATATTCTTTCTGGGCTAACTAGCCTCAAAGTATTGAAGTAGGGCAACTCTTAGTTCCTGCTGTTGCTATATCTTCAGGCTGTTGCAGGTCACCAGATCTCCCTGTCTATAGTGTTTGTGTCAGCTGAGGCCCTACTGTGTCACTGGGGGTCTCATAAGCTCTTTTAATTTTCTCTAAGTTGGGGGGGCCTTATTGGCACACTCCTCAGTCTGTCTGATGTTTTCTGTGGGGGAGGATTACCCACTCTCTTGCCAGATTCGCTAAGGTCTTACAGTTGGAGGGATTTTCACTTCTGCTCCTATTTACCCACTGCAGACCTCTATTTTATGGGCAAACTCACCACACTGACTGGAGCCTGCTGAGGTCTTCTGTTTGGGTGAGGGGTTCCTGAGTCTCTCATCCAACCAGCATGGCAATCAACAGTAGTCAGGGTTCCTATGCTCCCAGTGGAAGGGCGGGCCCAGTGGCGGCAGTTCCAGAGAGCTTAGGCCTGCAGCGGGCTTCCCCAATGTTCCCAGTGGAAGGGCAGGCCCAGTGGCTGCAGTCCCAGGCAGCCTATGCCTGAGGCGGGCTTTCACAATGTTCCCAGTGGCAGGGTGGTATTCTTTTGTTTTGACTGGTTCTAGTCTGTTGATTTATTTGATTTTATTATGTGTGATAGCATGGATGGCTATTTTGAAGAAAATGAAACATTATAGCAAACATTGTTAATTTCCTGTTATCTTAAAGTCCTGTAATGCTTTCTTTCTTTTATTTTGATTAGTTTTAGTCTGTTTTCTATTATTTTATTTCATTATGTGTGATGGTATGGACAACTATTTTGAAGAAAACAAGAGACATTACAGTAGCCATTGTTAATTTCCTATCATCTTGTTTTGAAGTCTGATAATGCTTTCATTCTTTTGTTTTCATTGGCTTTATACTATTTTGTTTTGTTTGATTTTATTGTGTGTGAAGGTACGGACAATTATTTTGAAGCAAAAAGAGATATTATGGCAGCCACTGTTGATTTCCTATTGTCTTGTTTTGAAGTCCTGTGTTGCTTGCATTGTTCTGTTCTGATATGCTTTGTTCTATTTTGTTTTATTATCTTTAAAATAAAAAATCAAATTATAAATTATACAATATAAATGTTCATGCACTCAAAAAGATACATGAAGGGAATATGCTAAAATATTAATCATTATCTGTTTGCGGGCACTAGACTACTTGCTCTATTTTTCTCTTCTATTGTGGAAATGAATTGCTCATCATTAAAATGATTTTAACACATTTTTGAAAAATGGATCCTGTTGTTGCTCAGAGACTTATCTGGGAGATCAGACTCCCATCTGGGAACATGGATGAGATGGTGTAACACTAAGGGTGTAACTAATGCTTCCGAGGCATCCCAGTGCATCAGGCACTATATAGCACCCAGAGAGTAGATGTTCATTTAATTCACATGACCATTCCATGATGTCCCTTTCTATTCAAGGGTGACATGAAGCATAAGAAAGGGAGTGACATGATTATAATCACTTATCTAGGAAGAGGCACAGCCAGGAACTGAACTCAAATCTGTCTGACAGGAGCCTACCTTTTAAATCTTTAGAGGAACAAATTTCTCCATCTAAGCCCACCCATTCAGATAAGATGGCCCATTAAAATTATCACATAAATTACTTCTTTAGTGCTCAGATAGTTCCTGACAGGTACAGAATCCAAGTCTCAAGGAATTCAGGCAGCTAAACCAAGGTTACACAGCAGGTAGGTGCAGAGAATCCACTTAGCCCTACTCCTCTGACATTGTGACCATACACCTTGTCATCAGAAGGGCTAGGACTCCAGCTCAGCTCTCCCCACCTCCAGGCACAGGCTGAGTGTTTTCTAGGAATTTCAGTAGCATGTTCACCTAGCTCTTCATTAAGTATTATCAGGTACTAATCACCAGGAATCTGAAAACAAGTTCCCTCTTTCAGGGAATTCATTTCCTTGTGCTATACATCCATTAAAAGGCAGTATGAAAATGGTTTAATGACTATGGAATTCTTAAGGTCTTCCATGAAGACCTGGAGGGTTATCCCAGCAGCCAGGCAATGACAAAAGACCCTATTGAAGGGTAAGTAAATAAAAATCAATTCAGTACCCCTAGAGCTTGTGACCAGGCACAGGTGAGACTCAGCTTAACATTGACTCCAGGGTTGCATCCTGCTCTGTTTATCTTTGGTCCTCCCCTTTAATCTGGTTAACACCCTCCTTATCTGAATTTATTTTATCATTAGTGTGTCATAGGCTACATGCCAAGTGTCATGCCAAGCAGAGGCCCAAGCATGAGAGTCAAACTACCTGCTTGTGTTTAGAACTCTAGGTCCCAAGCTCACATCCAAGAAAGACCAAGTGCAGCCATCATTTAGTGGTACTGAGTCAGATTTACTGAGAGCACATGGTGAGTTGATACAGATGGATAGAGAAGAGCAGATGATGAGAAAGGGAGCTGAGAGCCCTGATTTCAAATCTATCAGTAACTGAGTTATTTCCCTTCCTTACCCATTTAACCCTCATTTCCAAAATAAGTGAATTTTATAACTGGAATTAGCCTTACAGTTGGCTGATCCCTACACTGAACACAAGAGAAAAAAAATGAGTTAAGTAATATTCTCATGGCCACACAACCAGTTACAAATACTGTTTGTATTTGTTCTATGTGAAAACTGCTTGAGGTTAAAGATCCCAAACCTGAAGAAGCAGAAGCAAAAATAATCAAAACAGGAGGTGTGGCTTTACCTGTTGCTTGAGGAAGCCTCTGAGGAACCAGCACTCAAAGAAGTTCACCTCTCCTCACCCCTACATTCTTGGCCCCTGTTGAGATTGATCCCAACATTGCCAGTAGATTTACCTGGTATAAATCCAAGTAAAGAAATGCAGATTTCTGACTCAAAGGGAGATGGGCAGAATGGGTAGTCTTCAAAGTCATCAGTGATCCTGCCATCCAGATAGCAGGACTCTAGGGCTGTAGTCTCAGTGTTACAATTTGTTCTAAGAATCTGAACAATGACAGCCTTTGTTTCTTTTTCAACTGAACAGGAGCAATGTTTGTCATATTCACTTTAAAGGGTAGCCTGTTAAAGAAAACGTTACTCTGACACCCGATAAAGGAGACTTTGTTCAACACTGTGGCAATGAAAGAGAGAACACTACACTTCAAACACAACGATGAGGGGGATTTATGGCCAAGGTGCAGGGTGAGGGGCATCAATGTATTGAAAATTACTAAGACAAACATCAAGGATAAGGGGTTGTTCTTTTAGACAGACCAAATGCACACCAAAAGTGGGAGATGAGGAACTTGATTCAACAGCAAAGGGTGGGCCAGGAGGAAAAGAATTACTAAGACTAGAGTCTAGTGCCCCCACAAAAACAGATCATCTTCATATAATATGAGATGGGCAAGCCACAACCAGGACAGGGACCAAGCTCAAGGCCTTCTCTAAAGATGAATCACAGAAGCCTATTATTTCGCCAATGGGAGAGTCTTTGTCAAGCTATAAGACTGAAACAAAACACCCACTCTAATATGAAACTGTGAACAATTATTTAGGGAACTTTGTTATGTGTTGTCTCTTGAAGTCATTTGTTATGAGAATGATTTAGCAATAGTTTGTTTAGTAGCTGGTGGAAATACATTTTGCATCTCAAGTCTAATCAAGCCAAACACACAATCTTTAGGTGTATGATACTCTGAGAAACAATGGATTTCACAAACCAATAATGTTACGACCAAGTGGTTAATTGTTTCAGCCATCATCACAGCAAATGGCCAAGTTGTCAGTGTACCACTAGAGGCTGAGCCTACTCCAGATCTTGGTGATGGGCCCAGCCAGTCACTTATGAGATTGTTGAGGTTTTCCCACCTCACAGTTGGGGATAAAGTTCAAGTTCACCCCACAGAGGGCTGTGCTAATCAATCCTGTTATTTCAGTCTGAGGAACAACAAAGAAATACAGCAGACAGGGATTTTCCATTTTATGTCAATAGTTTCTAACATTTTAAAGACTACTGCTTAATAACTGCTAGGATTTTGGGAGTTGATTTGAGATGGTATCACAGGTTTGAGATTATCACTAAGAAAACACATCACCTCAAACAGATGGGCAGTTTCCCCTGCAATGCTGCATTATAAGACACTTTTATCCATCAGGATCTTTTGTGCTTTCCCACAAATACAGCATTATATGAACTGAAGCACTGGGATGCAGAACCCACAGAAGCAAACTCAATCTGACCAAGAGCAGACTGTGGTCAGGGTAGATACTCAGGCTCTGAAAGTATGCCAATGAGGTCATCAGTATAATAAAATGCTACATCGACCAGGTGGACATGAGCCAACTAAATCCTTAGTCATTCTTTGGCTGGCATGTGGGCTAAGGAACTGCTCAATAAGCAGAGTGCTTTTTTTCCTTCTATGTCTTCTAATCTTTAGATTCTTTAAATAGGTACAAACATGAGCTGATAGACACAAAGCTGCCTATTGTTATATCACAGGGGAATTCAAAACCAGTGCAGACTTTGGATACACTAATATCCCATCACAGACCACCATTACAAAACGAAGAAGGGTCTCAATCTAAATGAAGCCTGCCATGACTCCTCAAACTCAATATAAATTCCCTCCCACTCACATCTCTGATACACTACAAGTTCTCTTCTGAGTACATTTGGTTGATTTTGTCCTCTGATTATTTTTGTATTTGTGTTACCTGCCACATTCCACCATTTCCCTCTGAGGATGCTACTCAGTCCTTGCATGACATAAGTTCTAATGATTCTGTATGCAAGTTTATATGCCTCAAATGCATTCTAGGAAGACATTAACTATGGGCCAGAATTGGCATCGTAAATGTCTAGTTGTTGCCATCCTGAATCTGCATGGGACTGGTGAAGGGGGTTCTTATTCACCTTGCTTTCCCCTTGGTGCTGGAGGCAATGATCCTAATCAGTTTGCCTGCCCTTGCCTCAGGTTCTCACCTCAGTTCAAGTAAAATAAACTAAGTCCACTGACCAAAAGTAAGTGGAGCTTGGAAAGGACCCAGTCCAAGTGTCCTAATCTTTCTGAGATGAGAAGATATAGAGAGGCCTTGGGGACCCATCCAGTTTCCTCCCACTTTTCTTATTTTCTCCCTTCATGACAGAAGGAGCTGTTCTCTCCAGACAATGGAGATGTGTTACCAGCCAGCCACTCCAATAAGTTAGTGCAGTCAACTCTTGGGGGAAGCCTACCAGAATCCACTGCCTCAGACATCTGCTCCCACACAGTTATAATCCTCTTAAGCTTTGGAATTGAACTTACTTGTATTCTTTATACTTGGGGCAAAGGCAGTGGCTAATGTTTTTCCAACTCATTGCTGTGACAAGGAAGGACTTCAGGATTTCAGGACCATATCATGGCTGGGAATTCCCACTGGGTGATGCTGTCTTCCCTGTGGATGGGAAGTATCTGACACTATAAGCAATTCATTGATGTGCATATATCTTCCTTGTGCTGAATTTATTGATGGATGCCAGGGGCTATTTGTCTAATAAAATCAGAGTAGCCTGGAAGATAAGGAGGCCAGGACAAAAGAGGGACTTGCCTTCTGGAATTCTTTTGAGCATTGAAAATTTGATTCCATTAACCTGCTGAGCCTAATAAAAAGAAACCTTCAAAAAGGTAACACAAATATTTATATGTAGGAGGAAAAGTACATCCCTCAGGAATAAGGTAGAAAACACTTATAAAAATGTGTAAGAGGACACAAGAAATTGCTGGAACACATTCAGCTAGTCAGTGACTTTCATATAACCAGAACAAGGATAAATCCACAGATCCCCAAACCTGCACTACTGGGGTGCCCATGTCTCCCAAGTGCTGACTCACAAAGCCCAAGTATAATACCCTGAGGCAGGGTCAGTGACCAGAGGATCCAAGCTTGCACACAGACCATGGATATTGTCTGGTTGCCCTTTTCCTTATAGTTGACATGGCTCCATGGGTGTAGCAAGGCAAAATGCCCAGGATCTGCCAACCTAGTGCCAGAAATAGGGAGCTGCTGAGGCCAAATGCTAAGTGGAACAGGCAGGGATGCAAAGATAAGCAAGATAAGACATGGAAAGCAGAATCTGAGACTGACATGGGGGCAAAATAAGTAGGTAGCCAGAGAGGAAGCCAGAGAAACAGGAAGCTTTCCTTACCAGCAGTGTCACTGTCATAGCTGGGGTGGCACTTGGTTATGGCAGGATTATTCCAGAAGGCATGCTCCATCCTCAACAGCCACCCCAACTCTGCCTCTTCTGATCTCAAAGACAGGAGCCTCTACACCTGTGGGGCTCATACAAGGGTGCACTCATATAAGGGCTGCATCTCCGTGTGAGTGTAGGAGCTGACTCAGGCCATGCTGAGGAGGAACAGGAAGGCCTCACAGCTAACCCACACTCCTAATGATCCAAGAATAGGGCAGCTAAGAAGGAAAAGATATTACCACGGCTACAATCCATCACCTGAGATGAATGGTTTACCAACAGGGGATGGTTTTACTGCCCCTTTACCCTTACCTTCAGCAACATTGGACAATGTCTGGAGACATTTAAAATTCTTATCACAGAGGCACAACTGGCATCTGGTGACTAGAGGCCAAGGATGCAGCTAAACATCCTACAGTGCACAGGATATCCCCATCACAAGGATCATCCGGCCCCAAGTAGAATCACTAGAGCTGAGGCTGACAAAGATGCAAAGATAAACCTGGAGATCATTGAAAATTTTAACACAAAATAGTGCTGTGTAGTTGCCTCACAGCTAGAAGTCTCCATCTTCTAAAATTCCTTCTTAGAATTCCAGATCTAGTCAGGACAGACTTAGAGTCCCAGCCACTCAGGAAGCTGAGACAGGAATATCACATGAGCCCAGGACTGGACACTAGCTCATGTGATATAGTGAGACCCTGTCTCACAAAAAAAGAATTCTAAATCTATAATCAAGCTGTTCAAACACCCCTATTCATGATCACACCAAGAACAATGTGACCCAGAGTCAGATCACTGCCTCATTTTACCTATCAGGTCATTTCTGTGAAAGTGTTTCTGGATAAGGGAGTAGATATTCTGAAGAAAACCAATTTAGGCAAAATGAATTGTTCCTGCTTTTTTACAATAAAATGCAAAAATTACCACTTGACTAAACAGGGGTCATTAACTTTTGAAAGATGTCTTTCCAAAGGACTTATATCCAGAACATATAAAGAACTGAAAAACCTTAAGCCCCCCAAATTCAAAGACCCTCTCCAAAAATGGGCATCTGAGATAAACACACAGTTCTCAGAGGAAGATATACAAATGGCAAATAAATACATGAAGAAATGTTCACCATCACTGGTCATTTGAGAAATGCAAATTAAAACAGCAATGAGATTTCATCTCACTCTGGAAAGAATAGCTGCCATCAAGAAATCAACTGATAACAAATGTTGGGGAGGCTGCAGGGAAAAAGGAACACTGCTCCACTGTTGCTGGGAATGTAGACTAGTGCAACCTCTATGGAAATCCAAATGGGGAATTCTCAGAAGACCAGGATTGGAGGTTCCATTCAACCCAGCTATTCCCCTCCTGGGTATTTTCCCAGAAGAAGTGAAAAGTTCATATCACAGTGATATATGTGCCCCCATGTTCATAGCAGCACAATTTGTGATAGCTAAATCCTGGAAACAACCAAGATGCCCATCAACCACAGAATGGATGAAAAAGACGTGGTATTTTTATACAATGGAATATTACTCAGCTATAAAAAGGATGATCTTGAGGCCTTTGTAGGTAAATGGAGACAACTTGAGACTATCCTCTTAAATGAAATAAGTAAGAATCACACTTACAAATATCACATTGTGTCTCTAGTGTAAAAAGTAATAAGAAATGTAGGAGTAATAAAACCCAAAATGTGTAATTGCTATTGTAAAAAAGAGAGGAAAAGAAAGTGCTCTAAAGAATATAACTGCATGTATGTTTAACTGTGTAGGATAACCATATTACTAAGTTTTTGTTGGATTGTTGAACGGAACTGTTTGCAGTCTTACTATTTGAATGTCCATTTTGTATACTTTACTTTTGTAACTTGAACAACTATTTCTAAGAGGACAATATGTAATTTATCAACTAGGGATTTCTTACCTTTTTTTGAAATTCTGTATTATTTCTACCTTTTTTATGTTTTGCTTTTTTTCTCTTTAAATAAAATTTTTTTTTAAAAAAAAAGAAAGATGTCTTCCCTTTGTCTGACTCAAATTAGCCATTTTTCATGTGAGTTACATGCTAACTGGGAAATTACACTTCCACTCTTTCAGAGTACAGATTAAAGAGATGAAGAAAAATGTGTGATAAGCAATAAAAAAAATCCATTGTTCAGATAAAGATGGAACTGCAGGAGGCCAATTTGTATGAGATACAAGCTCTAGAAACTATCCATAGCTTAAAAGGCCTAATTCTCAGTCTTGGCTATACAAGAGAATTACCTGGAAGGTTAAAAATTTCCTAGTAGTCAGGGTACTCAGGTCATACCCTGACCCTTCAAATAAGTAGCTCTTTAACAGTGAATGAGTCACAAGAGCTGCATCAGAATCCCCAGGAGGGTTGGTCTGCATTCAGACTGCTGCCCTCACCATGGCATATCCAAACTATAGGTCCAGGGTGAAGTCTACTAATTTGTACTTCAACAAGTTTCCTGCTGCTCCTCAGCACCACACTCTGAGATCCATGGTTATCAGGGAGGGACTCAGGCCTCACAGGCTGCAACCACCGGAAAACCATGGCTGGAAAACCAGCTGCCCAAGGGCTGACTCTACACCCAGAAAGGCAATGAAGAGAAACAAAATGAGGTGGGTTCTTTGCACTTTTCTGTTTTGTAAGTAATCAGTGTAATAATAAAAATGAGATTCCGTAATGAATAGGAATTGGAACAGAAACATGGTAACTGTAGAAAAGAAGGGTCTACCAGACCCCTTTGTTATCAAGTGCCAGCACTGAGCCAACAGTAAAGTCATGATGATGTCAGGGGCCCCCTCATATGACATAAATAGCACAAGTATGCTGTCATATCCTTCCCTTCAAACCCACATCTCCAGCCTAATAATGAGAAGACATTAAAGAAATTCAAATTGAGATCTATCTGACAACACAAGTGGTAATAGTATCCCAAATATCAAGGCTAGAGATAACAAGAGATACATGAGGAAGAGCTACAAATTGGAGGAGCTAGGGGCATTGAGAACCATAAGACTCAATGGGTTCAGTCTTGGATATCAGACAAAAGATACAAGTGGAAAAGCTGAGCACATCCAACTAAGTCTGTAGCTTCATTAGTAGAAATGTATCAAGGCCAGTTTCTGAGTTTTGATAAGTGTGGTATGCTCTTATAAGATGTCCACAGTATGGGAGATCAGTGGTGGGCACACAGGAAGTCTACTGTCTTCATAACTTATCTACTCATTTATAATTATTTTAAAATAAAAGTGATAACATGAGAATCCTGGGACTGTCAGATCTTCCTCAACCCATTTCATAATGTGGAAATAATGAAGGAAATAGATAGTTACACAAACTCCATGCTTCTCATTGGTTTCCTGATTGGGGAAAGTAACAACAAGGCACAAGTTAGGGGACCTTAGAACTAGGGACAGTGTGGTAGATGTTTTGATCTCAGTACTTAGGGACTTGCTTATTAGGAAAGATGATGGAGTTTGTTATGAAAAAGGAGGAAAAGAAACAAAGATACATGCTCAACAAGACGGGTTTATTTTAGAATAAACCTGAGGGGGGCCACCCTGCCACTATGAGCATGGCAAAGCCTCTTCTATAGGCTACTGGGTCTTTTATAGGCTCATGGGAGAGGGCTCAGTAGAAGGGTTGTAGCTACCTGCCAAGGACAAGGCTTGAGAGAGCACAAGTGGTAATGGTTCCCCGAGGATGAGGTTTGGAAAAGTACATTGGGGAGTGGTCATTACCAATAGTCAGGGGTGATAATTCTATGAGTTACTGAGTGTAGTTGTGCTGGGGGGAGGGGTTTAAGAGCATCTCCAGTCAGCCTAGGGGGTGGTGGTCGGATTCTTTCAGAATTACCTGTGATAATATTGAGGTGACTTTATGAAGTGGCACAGTGTGAGATATACAGGTATGCAAAGAACTCCTAACTAGGTAGACTTGGAAAACCTCAGTTTACCCAGCTACAAAATTAGGAGCTGAAGTAAAATATCCTTGAAAATCCTTGCACATTCAGTAATTCAGGTGTATACTGGGAGTCCTGAGTAGTTAGCTTTTTGGAGAACAAGCCATGCGCTCTTTAAACACATTTGAGAAATTTCAAGGAATACAAATAGTAATCTTTAATGATACTGCTGATTTCAGTTTTTCTTTAAATTTTCATGTTATTTTATAAATTGTTCCAAGTGCTATGTTTCTGTTTTATGAATCAGAAAAAAAGTAAATAAAACAGATAAAAATATAAGAGCTTTTATGTTCAAGATACACAGAAAATAAATTACATATCAGAAGGTCCTTGATGCTTTGTGTTGCTGCTGCTGTTGTTGTTTGTGATGATTTGGAATTGTTAAGGAAGTTATTCTCTGAGTGATATCTCAAATTGATTAAATGTGTAAATACGAATGCCTGGAGGTTCAACAAGATGCTAAAAGAAAATTGTTATTCTGTTTTCTACATTACAGAAATAATTTTTCTGATTCTTGAAGTCTCAAATTATGTTCTTTTGAATCTATTCCATGAACACTTTTGGCAGGCTGTGGTCGTGACTAAGATTTAAAACACACAACCCTATAATTTGAGTAGCGTGTTAGAGTATTAAATAAAACCTAAACAGGGTCTTCCATGTCTGCCCATGACAGAGTAATTGAAGTCAGATTTACTCATGCACCACACATAAATAAAATACTATATACTGAGTGTCTATGGCCCCTTTCCCCTCAAATTCCTGTTAAAGTCAATGTGGTAATATTTGAAGATGGGATCTTGGGAGGTAATTATGTTTAGAGGGGCTCCCCTATGATAAGCTTAGTGTCCATATAAGAAAAGACACCAGAAACCTTGCCCACTACACACAAAGAAGTGGTCAAATGAGCACCCAGCAATATGGTGGCCACCTACAAGCCAAGAAGAGGCTGAAGCATAAAACCTACCATGTTGACACTTGACTTTAGACTTTCTAATTTCCAGAGGTGTGAGACATAAATTTCTAGTCCTTATGCTACACAATCTAATTTTGTTAGAGAAGCATGGGCAGATGAAGACAACAGCTACATAAAAAACTGTACTAAATATACGCAGCAACTCTTTTGAGGTACTGGGAAAAGGCAGTGTGAAACAGTAATCATTAAGAGACCCAGACTATGTAGGCTTCACATTTTCTGGAAGCAATTTCCAGAGCCCAGCAGGGAAGATAAAGACCAAATACAGACTTGTAGACCCACCAAGCAAAGGAGCTTATTGCTGATGAAGCAGCTGGAATTTCTAAGGAAGGAGGGAGCTTTGTTTAGGAGCTCTTCCCCAGGCCTTAACCAGGGGTTGGGTTTTACACATAAAGCACAGGTCTGTGAAGTATAAGCAAAGATCTGGAGGCAAATAGAATGCCAAAGGTGATATAGAGTTAGGAATCTAACTGTTGGGAAAAGGGTTACAGCTATGAAAAGGGTAAAATCAGAATGTACCCTTAGTAATTGATTGGAAATGAAGAGATCATTATGAACTCATGCATATATGTACTCATATATTGTGTATATATATGTGTGTGTGTGTATTACATATATATATATATATATATATATATATATACAAATATACATACAAATACACAGAATGTATGTGTGTTTGGAGTGCATGTATTTGTGTGTTGTATCTGCATGTGTTTTCTAGCTCTGTCCACTGAGAAGATCAGAATCAGAGAAACAGCAGTAGTGAGCCTACCTATCGCAATGTTAGCTTCCAAGTATCACTCTCCGCTAAAAAGAACAAGAAATTTCAAGCTGATCCTAAGGATGCAACAGAGAAATACAAGATCAGCTAGCCACATTATATTGTACCAGAAATTAAGGAATTACTAACAAATGTTTGGGTCATACCAAGAAGATGGAGGAGACACTCAGAAGAAGCTCTCTGTAGCTGTGACAATTTGAGTGTTCAAATTACTGTTGGTGATAGGTAATAACCCATTGAATAAAGTAAGAATCCATGAGTTCATAAATAATTAAATGAATGAACATAGTTACGGAGAAGAAAAGGCTCTTTCATTCTGTTGAATGCCAACTGATAAAACAGAAACTGAAACAGAGAGAAAATCATCAAGAATGCTAAAACTAGCCTATAAAAGTTGGAGGAAGTACAGAGTATTTACAGAGTCTGTAAGTATTTACCTACTGTTGCATATTACTTACAGTGGAAAATGGTGAATTTACATAAAGAAAGCTGGCAGATTTTACTTTAGCTAAATAATCAAATCCAACATTCCACACATTTGAGACCAACAAATGTCACATGTTCCTGCGATGGTGTGTGGTAGGATACATCATTTACGCTAAGAGAAATCTAACTCACATACAAGAAAGTATAAAAGAAACCCTAACTGAGAGAAGTCCACAAAATAACTTTGAAAATGTCTAAGGTCACGGAAATTAAATAAAGGTCAAGGAACTGCCTCAGATCAAACGAGATTAAAGAGACATAGTAACTAAATGCAAAGAGTGGTCCTGGTTTGGGTCCTGGTCTAGAGAATACAGCTACAAAGAACATCACTAAATATGGGCTGTGCATTAGAATATAGCACTACGCCAAGGGAAAATTTCCTGAATTAGTTTATAGTACTGTATGTGATAATGGAAGAAAAGCAATATTTTGTCCTTATGAAACACATAGTGAAACATTTTAAAATAAAAGGCATGATGCCTTCAGTTTAGTTCCACATGGCTCAGGAAAAAATGTTAAACAAATAATAATAAAGCAAGTGGGGCAAATTGCAAATAATTGGTGAATATGAGTAAGAAAATACTGGAATTTTTGTACAATATTCCTCAACTTTTCTCCATTTGATATGATATCAAACTAAAGAAGAAACACAAGAATAAGAAATATAAGAATGCAAGCATCTTGCAAAAACATGATTCAGCCTGAAAGCTCATCTTTAAGCCCACATCTATCGGAGGAACATGGCATCCAGCACATGGCCAGTTGTCCAGGAAGACTGGCTCTTGAATATTTGCTCGTCAAAATATACCAGTGAATGATCCCAGGTGAATAATCAAAAGCAGGTCATGTGCTAATACTCTCTTCTAAACCCCAGTGTGCCAACCCACCAAGCAAGAACATTCTACTTTCTGGTCTCTTATAATATCACTGAGCACTTAGCTTATGATATGCTGGGACAATGGATGTGGAAAAGCTTTGTAAACTGCAACATGGTGTATGTATGTACATGTACACATACACAAGTGGGCACATATACATGATAATGGTTGTCATTGTTATCTACTGACTATATGTGATAGTTCAACATATGGATCTGCTCAGGCCACAGGCTTCTTGAACTGAAGGAATGTGTCCCCACTTGGGAAGCCTACATCAATCCTGTCACACCTGGCACACACAGTTACTCAGTGGAGACTGGAGAATACCAGTGGAGTCAGAAGACCTGTGGTATAGTGGTCAGTGGTTCTTCAGTGTCTTGAACTGTGCACTTGACCTCTCTGGACTTCGGTTCAACTTCATCATCCACAAACTGATGCCATCAATAGCTAACCTGAATGGTAATATGTAGAGAGTTACTTAATCAGTCAGCATTTGACCAGGGAAGCAGATTGTCTCTGAGTGTAATGGATGAAGGCATGTATGACAGTATGAGAACACACAATTGTGGGAGAATCTAGGGAAGTAAAATCCCAAGGAAAATTTGACAGAAAGAGAAGGGTCACTGGCCCGCCTGAAACCAAGTGTGTCCAGCTGCCATGTAGGACTGTGAGGAACTAGAGACAAGAAGAGAAGGCAGCTGCCTTGACATATGGTGCCATCTAACAGCAGGGCCACCTATGGGGGAAAATTGCTGGACCTTGCCGACACTTACCATCTCTAACTACATTGGTCTTTAGAAAGTCACAGTGTCAACCTCTCTTTCGATCACCTGCCAAGAGAGAGACTCACTACCACCCTCCAAAAATACTTGCTTTGACTATGAAGACAGTTGGTAGAGCCCTAAGGAGAGTAGGAACAGGGTTATTACTATATAACCCTGAGGCCTCAGTTGAGGGAAGGAGAGACAAGCAGGTCCTAGGCAGGTCTGCAATGGCTAAAAGGCAGGGAAGAAAAACTGGTGGGGGCAGGTGGATATCGTTGGCAATGGGACAGTGTAAGGGCCCCAAAGCTAGCCAAAAAGTCATATGGTTTAAGTCTCCAATCAGGACCAAAAAATTGAGCACCAGGATTTTTTATCAGCTTGCCCCAGTGTGCAGAACAAGGAGATATGGGAGGGATAAGGGTTAGAAGTGATCGGAAGTCAAATATCAAAAAAGAGCGGCAGATTCCTCACCGCCACCTACAAGGCTCACACAAATGTCTTGACTGAAAAGCAGAATTTTAACTGAGCCAAGTTGATCCCACATATAGTCACCATAGCTATCACTTGACATTTGGGAATCTCTTTGTTCCCCCTAAACTGAAATTCACTGCTAAAGAATAGAAAAATACAAACTAAGAGAAAACTCTCCTTCTACCTGGCTCATGAAACATAACAGTCTGGGCGCCAAGGAGTTAGCTCAGTGGCACAAGTGCCTGCCTGGCAAGTGTGAGGTTGTGAGTTTGATCCCCCAGTACAAAAAAAAAAACAGAAATTAAAACAGTCCTTCTTTAATCTGTAGTGTAGCATAATGTATGCAATATCCTGAACAAGAAATGAACTTCAACCTCTCTGTTCTCTCATTTTATCGAGAACACCATTTTCAACAGGTGAAGTTCATGGGGATTGCTGGAAAGAGATGCTGAGGCAGCCCTTCCATTCCTGAAACTTTTCTGAATCTCACCCCCAGATCAAGTCAGCTTATCAGGGAGTTGCAAACCCAGCAGGATTTGCCCTTATAATTTGTTAAATGTGGCAAACTCTTCTTCACTGTTTCTTCCCTCAAGAGACAGAATCACTTTCTCTTTCCCATATTTCTGGGGGTGCCCTGTGACTCATCAGTAGAATGCAGTAGAAGAGACATCGCATAGTTCTGAAGCTATGTCTTCAGATATTTCCACCTTCCCCTTCACTCTTCACATGGTCATTTTCTGAGATACCAGGTGCCGCCAAGGGAATTTATCCCCAGCAGACAATGAGCAGTAGAAGAAGGAGTCATGTTGGATTCTCTGGACCCAGCAGAATCCACAGATTACTGTTGTCCCTGATTACATGACATCATCACTGCCCAGGGGAGCTCAGCCAACCCACAGAATTGAAAGAGATAATAATTCGGGGGTGTTGTGCTGAATCACGAGGTTTAGAATACCTTAGGGAAGCCATAGATCATCAAATATTCCCTTCCCCTCTGTACCTTCTGTAGTATCTCTGGTGTTGGGCCATCTGCTTATATTGAAGAACTTGGTAAGACACTGACTTTTAAACAAAGGCCATATTAAGGCTCTTTCCAAGGACAAAGTTCGAAATAGTAGACACTATTGCTTTATGAAGTTCCTCCAGCAGAAATTCTCCTCAAGTGTGGTCTATGGAACAGTCTGGGGACTTCCTAAATAGCCCACATATATTTATCTTAGTGCAATGATGAAGTCCATAAATAATCCTGCCTCTCCCTTGGCTTTGTGAGGTAAGAAACTTGGAGTCACATTAGTCGACCACTCAATTAACAAAGAACTAAACCCTCAAGGTTCTTTTTTTTTCCTACTAAAATGTTGCTTTCCCTGTTTCCCTCAGCTGCTACTCCAGTAACTTGTGTGACTTGCCGTTTGGAAATTACATCAAATCTTCTGTAGACTGAGGCAAGATATAAATAAAGTGTGGGGGAAACACAGCTGACTCAGTATCATCATGTAAACCTTTAAGTTTGCTATCCCACATTTTTCTGTAAATGTCATAAAGTGACATTAAAATATGAATTATGTCTCTGTCCACCATGTGGTGTAGGAAAAAAAATCCCACGATCTGAACTGTAAACGTGGTGTCATGGTGACCTTCCTCCAGCTCTCATCTGACTGTGTTACTGCACAACTTAAAACCCTACAGTGGCTAAGGTGTAGTCGGTAGAATGGTCCCCAAAACTACTCTCATCCTAATCCTGAGGACACACTTGGTTACATGCAGGACAGGACAGGTTACATGGAAGGGCGCAGAAGGGGCCAAGAGCCAGGGCATGCAGTGGGCTCTAGAAGCTGAAAAGGGCAAGAAAACAGGCTCTTCTCTGGAGTTTCCAGAAGGAACACAGCCTGACAACACTTCAATTTCAAGCCCAGGAAACTGGTATCAGGCTTCTGATATCTAGAATTATACGATGAGGTTGAATTGCTTAAGCCACTAAAAGATGGTAATTGGCCACAGCAGTCATAGAAAACTCACAGGCTAATGACAAACATTTAGGAATCTACACAGGACTTTGCATAACCTGACCTAACTTTCCCATCTCATCTCTAGGCACTGCTTTGTCACTGACCACTTGTCCCCTGGTTCTCTTCTTATCCCCATTCATTGCCCACTGGAACTACTTGGCCTGTAAGACACTGTCCTACTCTGTTCCAATCTGTCCACCATCTGATGTTCTCACACATCAAGCTCCAATTCTGTGATCACCCCTAACCCTGGGGCTCTTCCTAATCCCACTGTATCCTATCTATTTCTCCAAACTATGTGGAAAGGATACCAAGCTGAATATTCATACATTATATGGTTCCAACAGAATCATGGGCTTGTTTTTCCATGATTAGTTGCCAGAACTAACACTATAAAGATACAAACAGTGTCTTGGTCACCTTTATCTGATCAATATCTGGCTCGCAGCAGATATCTCACAAATGCTGTCCTAACAGACTGAGTGGATCTGAACCAAAACACAAGGACACAATCACATTACTCATGCTGGCAGACCTTCCACCATCTGTAAAAATTGTGTGTCAACAAATTGGAGACAGCATAGGGGTCAATAGGCTGGTTCTGCCACCAGGTCTCCTGGACTTCCTCCCAGGTCTGCAGCCACCAGCTGTGCGCCTGTGGGGTAGTTCTGGATGCCTCTATGTTTCCAACTCCTAATTTATAATGCTAGGTGTAGTAGGAAAAAAAGCTTCATTTCAGAGCTTCATTTAATATAAAGCTCAAGGATTGGTCACTCAGTAAATGCTGTTTATTCTTATTTGTCACATAATAAAAGAAGTCTCTATTTTTTTCAAAATCCAAAAAAAAAAAATGACACATTTCAGCTTTTGTTGATGGAGAAAAATTCTTTCATAGCCACAAAGACCTGCCCCCACTGCTCACAAAAGCACTTCGACCCTTTTTAAAGCCTCTTCTCCCATCACATCTTCCATCCCTGCACACTTCTGACTCTGGATGTGGGTGGCTTCAGTGTGGAGACAAGTGGAACATGATACCCAGACAGCAACCAGCACATTGTTCTTGCAACTGAGAAGCTTGAAGGACAACCTAGGGCCAAGTCTAAGTTTATACACATATCATAGGAAAAAAATGTGCCAAAATCCAGATTTTGAGCTCTCTTCTCTATCTAAGACTGATTCTATGGAGTAGTATGAAGCTGAAATCTACATTTCTACACTCTTCCATGAGATGTATGTGACTGTTTCCCATAGGAAAACAGGGTCATAAACATCAAGTCCCTCCCATCCTTCCTTATATGTAACTCAGTGGAGCTTCTCTAGGAAAGTAGGTAGCTAAGAAACTCCTGGTTCCTGCCTAGAGCCCACAGAGCACACTTGTTTGTCGCACCCTTCTTTTCCTGCAGCAGTGACTATATTTGGCCTTGGGGACTTACCTTCCAAAAAGGGACATAGAAATAGCGGAAATCTGAACTAAGGTCACCCTCCTTTTCCCCAACCAGCTGGAGCAGCTCCATTTCAACATGATACACAACAGAAGCCACCCCTTTACTCTTGTCCCCAGTTAGCTAGAGCAGCCCCCAAGGCCTCACCCTTTAGCTTTCCACTCCTCTGTGAGCTGTCCCACACCTTCCCAGCAAGTTCTTCTATTTTGTGCAGCTCATGTTGGCTTCTGGTGCTTCCAAACAAACAACTGAGCTGAAGAGACACAGGGTCTGTGACCTGGCCCCAAGCTGAGCCACACAGGCAGGAATGCAGCAGAGGGTTTCCCAGTAACAGCTGTATCCAGAACAGGAATTTTTAAAACACCAAAAAAAAAAAGAGAAAACAAACCTGTTTTGTTGTAGGTTTCTGCAATAACAGCTATCAATATCCAAGCTGCTTTTGGATGATTTAACATGAAAGGCAGCCCTGGAAGGCAGTGACCTGGCTCTTAAGAGCAGCATTTGAAAAAGATGAAAAGCAACCAGAATGCCAGAGTGACAACAAGTGGCAATAAGAGAAATGTGGGAAATTAAAAAGCAAAAATTAGTCTCCTGGTACCTTGGATGAGATCCACCCCAGGCTCTGGGAATTTCGGAAACCCAGGAAGATTTTCAGGCTGTGTAGATCAAGTGGACACTTGTAGGAGGAGATCCAGGAGAGAAGGGGAAAATGTCCAGGATCTAACCCCCATAAGAGTAACCCCTGCCCAAGGGTATCAGGGTGGGCTTTGAGGTCCCTATAAGGAAGGAGCAAAAGAGAGTGACTCTCCTCAGAGTCACCCACCAAAATCTCAGAGTCTGGTAGGGACCAAGGTGGCCTTTTTTAGACCAAGTAGAAGGGACAGTTATTGATTCTATGAACACAACTTTCCTGAGCTTCCGCTACCAACCAGACATTTTCCTGGGATGTAAGAACACAAGTTTAAAGAAAGTAATCTATCCTACCTGTTAGGTCACAGCTACCAGGTTAGCTATAATTTTTTTTAATTACATATTGTTCTTTTAGAAATAGTTTTTCAAGTTACAAAATTAAAGCACACAAAGTGGACACTCAAGCAGTGAGACTGCAAACAGATCTGTTCAACAATCCAACAAGAACCTAGAAATATGGCCATCAACCCCACACACCTAAACATACACGCAGCTATATCTTTTATAGCACTTCCTATTTCCTCTTTTTTTACAATAGCAATTATACATTTTTAAAATTTGATTTAAAGAGAAGAAAAAAAAGCAAAACAGAAAAAAGGGTAGCAACAATACAGAATTCTAAAAGAAAGAAAGAAAAAAAAGGAAAATGAGAAAAAGCCCCACTAAGAAATTAGTAGTTTATAAATTATATACTGTCATCCTGGATGTAGTTGTTCAAGTTACAAAGTTAAAGGGTACATAGTAAACATTCAAACAGTCAGACTATAAACAGTTCTGCTCAAAGATCCAACAAAGATTCAGCATTATGGTCCTCTATTTTACACACTCAAACATACATGCAATTATATCCCTTAGAGCACTTTCTTTTCCTCTCTTTTTTACAATACCAATTACACATTTTGGTTTTATTACACTTGTAGTTCTTATTTACTTTTTACACTAGAGACACGATATGATATTTATAAATATGATTCTTATTTATTTCACTAATGAGGATAGTCTCTTCTATGAGCTTTGGGTTTAGCTTGCTCTTCTTTTTCTAGAAGCTTAAGATGGAGCATTATATTGTTTATTTGTGCTTATTCTGTTTTCTTGATATGACAATTTATTGCTATATATTTCCCTCTTAAGAAATTGTAAAGATTAGAGCAGAAATCAATACAATTGAAACTAAAAAAACAATACAAAGAACTAATGAATTGAAAAGCTGGTTTTTTGAGAGAATAAACAATATTGACAAACCCCTAGCTAACCTTATCAAAAAAGAAAGAAAAAACCCAAATTCACGCAATAAGAACTGAAAAGAGACAAATTATTACAGATCCCATGGAAATTCAAAAGATCATGAATACCTACTTTGAAAATCTCTACTCACATAGAGTGGAAAACACAGAGGAAACGGACAGATTTCTAGAAACATATGAACTACCAAAGCTCAACCAAGAAGATATAGCTATATAGATATATGTTGCTGACCTCTGAGCAGAAGAGAACAAGGCATCTGCAGTAATCACCTTGAGCAAAATCATCTGGGAATCAGACACAGAAGCCAGGAACTTCTCATCTTCCCAGCATCTTTGGGTCTCTCATCTTCCTTCGTGAGTCCATGCCCTTGTTTGAGGATACAGAGCAGAAGCAGGGGGTGGGGAGACCTCCAAAGGAACAAATATCACAGGGACTCAGACTGGTGCAGTATTGCTGACTCTCACATCTGCAGCAGGTCTGTGCTGCATAGAGAAACAGGCTCAGGGCTGCTCTGAGAGTTATGTGAGTTGTGATAGTACAGGAGCAACCTCAGACAGCCTGGTCCTCATCCCAAGTGCCTCACGTTTATGACCAACTGGGGAAATGGGCCCCAGAAAGCAGAGTGGCATAGGCCCTCTCCTCTCACCGTCCTCTATCATCTCACCCCTCCAGAAGGTGACCCCGTGTGCCTGACAGTTCTTAAACCCCAAGAGTACCCATATAAGTTATGCCCTCACAACCAAAGGAAAAATAATAGTATAGTTCAATGAAATAGTGCTTGTCTAGCATATGCAAGGCCATTGCCAAAACATTGCCAAAACAAACAACAAACAAACAAACCCACACCCATTTGCCTTTTCCTCTATCGCATGCAGCTTCCCTCTCCTGGCCAATAATGAGCTGCTCTTCAAAGTAAAATGCCTCCCCTCCAGGACTCCCCTTCTCTGCCAGGCACCGGTCCTGTATATGTGGCAATTACTGCAGGGCTCTCTTTTCATGCTTTCATCAAAACAGTGATCGCTCTTGTCAGACTCAGGGGTGCATCCAGAGTAAAGGGTCTAAGATCAGGCAGGAACTAACTTCCAGGGGTCTTTAGAACTTCTCGTTGTCCTGAGCACCATGGACTTCATGAAAGCAGCTACACCACTCGTCTTTAGGAGCATTTGCTGCTCTCAGAAGCTCAGGGCATAATGAATAGCTATTCCCAAGCGTTCAGATCCAGATGCCGTTGGAATGTTAAAAGGACTTCCTAGGTCATAAGTCATGAGCAACTTCCATGTTCCTGCCTGGGGCAGGCCCTGATCCCCTGTGCTTCCCCACAGGGAGATGGTCCTACAAAAAGCAGAAATATTGTCCTGATAAAAGATGGAGTTATTGTGAATCTGTGAAGGCTTGTACTGAGTTAAAATAATGAAAGTAGCAATAATGCTGTGATTAGAGAAAGAAATGAAATGTAAGGTACTCTATTTTCACACTTTAGAACACAAGTGATGGATTCATCCTGAATGGTAGGTAACATATCCCAGTCTCAAGCCAGGGGTTCAGACACCCTGACCTGCTTTCTGCTCCTGAAACAAAGCATGCCTCTATGCCCTAGTGTACATAGTTCCCACTCAGTTTTCCTTGTCAACCCAACCTCATTTCTAGTTGAGAACATTCTCCCCAAATACGAAGGCCCATTCCTGCTTGGCTCTCCCTGGCTGAGCCGGGGCCTTACTCCTCCAAGCTCCCTTGGGATCATAAACACATCTTGCTGCAGGATATGCCACACCACCTTGGTGCCATTTGCTTGCCTGGCTTCATGTCAGAGGGTGCTTTTCCCACAGAGATTCCTTCACCTCTGTTTACCAACATGCTCAGAGTAGGGAGGGATACACGGAACCAGTACCTAGTCACAGTCCCACGCCATCCATCTAACTCAGGTTCCCTCTCTGAATTATCCCCAGCCAGGCCTCAGGGAAAGTAATTTTTTTTCTCTAGAACAAGAAAATTGGCTCTCTAGATCTGTTTCTAAATCTTATTTATTTTATAGGTGTACTTTCACTTTTGGCATAAAAGATAAAAGTTGAGTCTCTTAATTTTCTTTGCTTAAACTAATCTTACTAACCTTTCCTTGAAGGCAACAAGTTTAGGAGGGGTAGAAACATAGTAGGAAAAGAATAGATTGATCACTCAAAATATTACTGAGCTATCACTTCCAAACAGATGAAGACAACTGGTGGGAGGCCAATTCTCCTACTTAGAACAGGTAACTGATAAAATAAATAGCCTAAGTTAATTCAGGTCCTCCAAGAAGCAGACAAGATTAGATTGCACTTGTAATGACTTCATAAAGAAAAATGATGCTAAGTGAGAGAAAATTGAGGGGAAGCTGGGAAAAGAGAAAGTCATCAGACCATGACACAGGTCTTATAGCAAAGAGGAGAAAGGCTGAGAGGAGAGCACCTCAGATCTGGTAAGGTCTAAAAGAAGCAGCCTTGTGAGGCAAAGATTTAGGTTCAGGACTTTCTAAGTGAAGACACCTTATAGAACACACTTGTATCTCAGCAAAGCAAGGGCAGAAACCAACAAACAAAACTCCTTCTGGCTCAAAGAATAATCAAAGTAGAATGAGCTTTACTAACACTATAAATCATCAACTCTGTATAGATCTTGATACATTGGAGTAAACAGCCACTCTTCTGTGTTTTCAGGGAAAAAGATTAACTCCTGTCAAGAAAAAAAAACAAAACTATTGGGAGAGGTATCTAAATTTAAAAATTACTAGGTACGTACATCAAAAGAATCACAAAACTAAAAACCAGAACAAAAGTAACAACAGAAATGACAAACTGTACCTACTGACAAACTGTATAAGATAACCAGGATTCACCAGTTTATGATAATAGTAAAATAGATAACAGACAATAATATAACCTACAAAAATTAAATAAATGCATTCTCCTGGTAAGATATAATTTAGTTAGTGTTATTAGCAGAGTTAACATTGAAGAATACAAGAATGATGACTTTCACTGGCAAGTGTTTCAATAGAAAATATCCCAAGTGAAGCATGAAAGAAAAAAATGGGGAAAAAGCATAGAGGAGCATTTAAGTCTATCAGTCATAGTCAAAATGTCTAACACTTATATAATTCATTGTTTAGATTCTAGACAGTAGAAGGAGAGCAGAAAATGCGGCAGAGTAATATTTGAAAACATAAAATTCCAAGGAACTTTCTAAAACTGGTGAAAGGCATCAACCAACATATTCAAGGTGCTCTACATAAAAATGAAGAAAACTGTGAAACATTATATGACAATAACACTAATTGTGGTGCTTAATCTTAATTGTCAACTTGATTGGATTAAAAAATGCTTTAGGAAAATAATAAAGTGCATTTCTGTGTGTCCATGAGGGTGTTTTCAGAGGCTACTGTCATTTGGGACAGCAAATTGATGGAGGAGGTTTACCCTAAATGTAATGTGAGTGTCACCACCCAATAGGCTAAAGGTCCAGATGGGACAAAAGTAAAAAAAAAAAAAAAAAAAAAAAAAACAGCGCATCAGCTTTCTCTCCCTTTCTCTTAGACATATGTGTGTCCTGTGTCTGTCTCTGTCTGTCTCTCTGTCTCTCTCTCTCTCACACAAGTTCACACACATACACACAATCTTCCTGACTGCCATGAGGCAAGAAGCTTTCCTCTGTCTTCTGTCCTCTGTTGTGTCCCTCCATCGGATATTTTTGCCTTGTCACAGTCCCAAAAGCAATGATCCAATTGGCCATGGACTTAAACCTCTGCATCCATGAACCAAAATAAACTTTTCCTTCTTAATGTTATTTTTCTCAGGTATTTGTTGCTAACACACTAACAAAAGTCAAAAATAGAGAGAAAAATCATGAAACCAGTTGAAAAAAGGAAACATATTTCCCTTAAAAGACCAACCAAAAAATCAACAGCTGACCTCTTATAAGAAATCATGGATGCTATTAATCTACAGGGAAAAAACCTCACATTTCTGCAAGAAAATGCTGCCAGCCTAAAACTTTAAACTTAGGGGGAAAAAATCCCAAAGATAAAGACAAAATAAAGACTATTTTGGGAAAACAAAACTTGAAAAAATTGGATACAAAAACTTCACCTAAAGAAATATTAGAGAGAAGCTGGGCACATTGGCATATGCCTAGAATCCCAGCACTCAGCAGGTTGAGGCAGGAGGATTGTGAGTTTGAGGCCAGCCTGGACTGCACAGTAAAGACACAGTTTAAAAATTAATAATGAAATGAGAAAAAAATTTAAAAAGACACACACTAAAATGTCTCTTGGAGCTAAAGCTGTAACTCAGGGATAGAATGCTTGCTTATCATCTTACCATAAACACAAGATGATAACTATAAACTCCACTATATCCACAATTGAATTAGATGTATACGTGCAAAGTGTTTTAATTAAAAGGCCAAAATTAGTACCTTGACTCCCTCTGTCTGACAGAGGCCATTTGTGCTCCGTGTCTTGTTCACACGCCTTGCGAGCGGTGGCACCCTGTGTCTGACTTCCAATTCCAGCTTGTGAGGTGAAGCAACACAATCCAAGGTTCTCAGTATACACATTTTTTTTTATTATTGTCTTTCTGACATCTGGTATTTTATGACAGAAATCCAAGAAAATTTTTAAAAAATCAAGTTCGTTGATCTTTCAGCTTTCTCAGTCTTCTCTTGTGTCATAACCTAGAGTTTGGAAGGAAACACTACTTGCAGAAAGTTGAAGTAAGAGAATCTAGCAAATGTATTTAGTGTGAAGTTTCAGTTTACTAGCAATTCTTAGTGATATTATAATTGATAATACCATCTACAAGCTATGAGATATATGTACCCTTCCTGCCTAGTTATAAATCACCAATTCCCTGGGTTTGATTGCCTAAAGGTAAAGAGATTGTCCACAAGTTAATTAAAATTAGCCCCCACTGATTCAGTAAAAGTAGTATTGAACATCTGTAGTGCCAGGTTCTCTGAGAAGTTTCTGTTAATTTGAGCCTTAATATTCTAAGAGAAATTTGATAAACTGGAGAGTTCTGCTTCTGTTAAAATATACTTGATAGAAGAAAAAAAAATCAATGACATTTCCAAGTGAGTAATGATAACAAAAAATTATTTACAAAAATTACCTAAAAGAATACTCATGTTATGGCTCTTTTCAATAGTCACATGCATTTAAAATAGGGAGTGATTTTTGGGTTAAACTTTGAAGGTTAAGATTATAGAGTAAAATAAAATGGGCATGAGGATTGTGCTGCTACTTAAAATTTTATAGAACTATTTGCACATGTATTAATTGTGCCAAAAGACTTCAAAATATGTGTTTGATTAAAATATGGGATTATTGAGCCAGCAATGACCTGCCATGGTGGAATTTAGGGCGCTGGGCAACAAAGGAACCCGCTCACCTCCCTGGTAAGCAGCTGTGAGCCTACCGGTGCACGGGCTGAGAATCACACATTCCATCCTCTCCCAGACCCCTGTTAGCAAATGGAAGCCAGAGGTCTGAGCATCTCCTGGGAGGATGACCGTATGCAACATAGTAAATATCGGGGATTTCCTTCTACCATGTCTTTGAAGGCAAATATTGTTATCCCTGTTTTGCTTTGTTCTGATTAATTGTATTGCTCTATCCAATACTCTGTTTTGATAGGTTTTATGATGTTCTGTATTTGGTTTGATTTTGCTATACCTGATTGAAAGGACAACTATTGTGAAGATAACAAGATATACTGTGGTACCAATTACTGTTATTCCGGTAACCTGCTGTGAAGTTCTGTACCAGTTTCACTGCATTGTGTCAATTGGCTTTGTTCTGTCTTGTTCTGTTGTATTTTACTACCTTCAAAATAATAAATAAATGATCAAAATTGTCAGATTACATTATTTAAGGATAACTTCATGCCACTTTACTCCCAAAACACAAGCATACTGGAAAGTTGAAAGAAAAAAAGGTTGGGAAAACATTAATTTATACAAATCATAACCAGAAGAAAGATGGATGTTCCTTCCTCCCAAAGTCTTATGTTGAAATCCCCCAAGCTGATTGCACTGAAACTGGGGGTCTTAGGGAGATAATTTTAGTCATAAGGACCCCACTCTCACAAAAGAGACCCAAGATTAGCCACAGTATCCAAGATATGGAGTAAAACTAGGTGCCCATTTTAACAGAAAAATAGATAAAGCCATGTAAAATAATGAATCTTTAGAAGTCACCCTGGGAGTTATTATGTTAAGTGTAATAGACGAAGCACAGAAAGACAAATACCACACATTCTCACTCACACGTAGAAGTTTCAAATTGATTTTATAGAAGTAAAGGTGTAGAATAGTGGTCACGAGGGGAAAGGAAAGAGAGAGGAATGGGCACACAGGGTGTGCAGGGACCAAAATACATTCAGTGGAAGGATAAATCCTTATCTGTAGCACAGTAGGGTAACTACAGGTGATAGCAATTTATTAGGTATTTTATAAGGAATTAGCAGAAAGGAATTGAAAGTTCTCAATACAAAAAAAAATAGTAAATGTTAAAGAAGATGGAAATGCTAATTATATTGATTTTATCATAACACATTGCATATATATATATATATCAAATTATTCCAATGAGTATCAGAAATGTGTGCAATAAAAAATAAAAGAGGCCCAACAGAGCATTTTCCATCAGACATTGGCACACCTAGAAAACACTGTTTTTTTTATGGGGTCTCATTGAAATTCAGTCTGGCCTTGACCTTACTATATAGCCCAGATTGGCCTCAAACGCACAGCTGTTCTCCTGCTTCAGCCTCCCAAGTGCTAGGACTACAAGTGTGCACCAGCACACTGAGCTAGAAAATACCATTTTAAAGAAAGCGAGTCCCATCAGGCATCAAGTCTGATTTATATTGGAATTCTCAGCCTTCAGAACTATAAGCAAAAATTTCTGTGCAGATAAAATGGACTAAGAGATGGCTTAGTTATATAATATCAAAATAGACTTTTAGCCATGAAGTCTACAGATAAAGAGAAACATTTTATATTGATAAAAAAATATCAAAATTGGGCTGGGGATTTAGCACAGTGGCACAAGCACCTGATTGGCAAGCACAAGGTCATGAGTTTGATCCTTGGTACCGCACAAAAAATCAAAATTCTGAACATGTATGCATACAAATACTGATGTCAAGTTTTAAAATTTTGAATGATTGCATTATACAGCATATGAATTGTATCTCAATGAATGTTTTTTAAAACTTAAACTATCATTTGTGAAAAACAGCAAATTAATAATGTGAGTATACTTTCTTAGTCTTATAAAGATTTATTGCAAAAAAGACATCAAGCATCACATTTAAAGGTGACATTAAAATTTTTCTCTTGAGCCAGGGATTTAGTTCAATGGTTCAAGTATTTGCCTGGTAAGCATGAGGTTGTGAGTTCAATCCCTGGTACAAATAAATAAATAAATCAATAAATTCTCTTAAGATGGAAGAAATTGCAGGAAGATTGTCTTTTCCCCTGAGATAAGTGTATCTGCTATTGCTACTTCTTCACCTTGTCCCAAGATTTCTTGATCAGTGGAATAATGCAGGAAAAAGAAACAAAATGCATGAAAATTGAAAATGAAAAAATATGTACAGGATATAAATTAAATTGCAGGTATGCATTAGGATTAATTAACATATTCAGTAAGGTTGTTAGATATGAGGTAAACACACAAAACCCAATTTATTTCCAAACAGGAAAAATGTAATAACAGGAAACTTAAAAATTAAATTATCACTTATGACAACATCACAAACTTCAACCTCTGTTAATAAATAGTTTTTAAACATGGAAAATTTCTGAGAAAGGTTAAACCTATTCCAATAGGAGTTGGTGACCCCTCCCCTTACTCAGAGGAGCCCTGTAGCACAGCAGGAGCATCAGCAACACCTTTCCCACCCAGAGGAGATTGGTGGGATAGCAGAATTTCAGCAATTCCTCCCCCCATCCAGAGGACCTCAGCAGGCTGGTTTGAGACAGGGCAAGCTGTCCCCTTATCCAGAGGACCTCCGCAGGCTGGTTAGAGTGTGTGTGAGTCCTCCTTCCACCTGGAGAATATCAGCTGGCTGACTAGAGCACAGATGAGCCCTCTCTCTATCTGGAGGAAACTGGGCAAGCCTTGGAGAGTGACAGTGAGGCCTCCCCACACATAGAGAAACCCAGTTAGACCTGTAAATACCCATGACACATTAGAGCCCAGGTTGGGGTGTGTACCATGGACAGATGTGTCTGGTGGCTTGGAAAAGTCTTTAATAGTAACAATACAAGCTAAGGTTGGTTCATATCAAAACTCCTAGGCTAGTCAACATAGGAAGAATCCAGGACTCAACCAACTGGCCTCACAGTAGAATTCAGGTGTCTGGCCCCTCCCCTACACTTCAGGATCTGGAAACTACAGCACAGTAGAACCCTGACTAAGACACACACGATGAACAGATAAGATTGTTTGATATTGCAAAGAATGAAATATGAAAGAGGAGGTGAAAGCGACAAGACTAAAAAGCAAAATGCAATCTCAGACTTCCAGCCCATCTGAAACAAGTATGGCAGACATCAACATAGAAGACATTGAAAGACACTCACCTGAATTTCTGAAAAGATATCAAGTGAAGTAAAGAAATCCATGAGACTATAGAAGAAATCTGATCAGAAATAATCTTTCAGATTAAAAAAACAAAATGACTACTTTAATGAAGGAAATGCACAGTGTAGCTATGCAAGACATAGATAAAAAAAAATAGAGGAGCATAGGAAAATGATGGCAACCTAAACAGAACAATATAGGAAAGAAATAGAATGCATAAAACACATTCAGGTTTTATATCCAAGAAATTAAACATTCCACTGAAAGCTGTCAAAACCACTTGAATGGAACCAAAGATAGACTTTGAGACAGAATCACGGCTAATGGACATGAAAGGAAAGATCTCTAAAAAATAAGAAGGAATCATGAAATAAAAATTCAACATCTCCAAGATGATGCAAAGAAAAATGTAAAACAGGTAAGTGTCAATGAAAAAGCAGAATTCAACACAAATGAATGGAAAAAAATTATTTGCCATAGTAATATCAGAAACTTTCCCAACTATGGAAAGAGAATCTGACATACAGAAACTAAGGCACATAAAACTCCAGACATCCATAAACAAAATAAATCTGTACCCAAACATACAACTATCAAGATTCCAGAAATTAAGAACAAAAACAGAACATCAAAAGCTGTTACAGAAATGAACAGTTGACCTATAAAGGAAAGTCCATCATAATCACAGCAGATTTTTCAACACAAACCCTCAAGTCAAGAAGAACTTGGAGAGTAGTATTTCAAGGCCTGAAAGAAAATAACTTCCAACTCACATTGATGTATCATGCAAAACTAACTTTCAAAATTAATGGAAAAATAAGATCTTCCATGACAAAGAATAACTGAAGAATTTCATGACCACAAAACCAACACTACACAGAGTACTGAAATATATTCTACAGATAAAAGTAACCACAATCCCCAGAACAACAACAAAAAGAAATTACCAGACAAGGCAAACAATTAAACAGAAGGGAAAATCGGGAACCAACAACAGAAAAATAACATAACAGAGATAAGCCAATACATATCTTTTATAATCATCAATGTAAATGGCCTTGATTCACCAATCAAAAGAAACACCAGAAGAATGGATCAAGAAACAAGAGCCAACAATATGCTGCATACAAAAAACACATTTAACTAAAAAAGAACTCATAAACTGAAAGTTAAAGGACGGAAAACAGTACCACATACAACAGAAACCCAGAAAAAAGCAGAGGTAGCTATTCTGTTTGCAGACAATGTAAAATAAAAAACAAAAATGATCAAGAGATAAAGAAAGTCACTACATATTTGTTAGAGGAAAAATTTAAGAGTAAGAGATAACAATCATAATTATGTATGCAACAAATACAGGAGCACCCAACTGTGTTAGACAAATGTTAATAGACATGGAAAGTCACATAAGCAATAAAACAGTTGTAATATGGGACCTTAATACCCCATTGTCACAAACAGAAAGATCAACTAGATAGAAAGTCAGCAAAGAAATAACAGAACTGAACTGAACCTGTGAATAAATGGACTTATTAAACTTTTCAGAGTGTTCTATCAACATCAGAATACATATTCTTCTCAGCTGTATATGGGATGTTCCTTAAAGTAGACTGTACACTACCACATGGAATATGCTTCAGTAAATGCAGAGGAAATGACTGTAGTACACTGAAATTGGAAATTAATGGCAAAAGAAACTACAAAATTAAATAAACACATGAAATTAAATGTTACCCTCCTGAACAACTGATAGGTTATAGCAGTGAACTCCCATATCAGGAACATAGAATGAGCACAAATAAACCACTTAATGCTGTACCTCAAGCTTCTAGAAAAAGAAGAATAAGTCAAGCCCAAATCTGATAGAAGGGAGGAAATCATAAAAATCAGAACAGAAATTAATGCAATAGAGACTAACAAAACAATACAAAGAATTAATGAAGAGTTGGTTCTTTAAAAGATTAAACAAAATGATAACCCCCTAGCCAAACTCATCAACAAAAGGAAAGAAAAAAACCTCAAATTCATGCAATGATTATTGAAGAGTGAAACCATGATAAATCCTTTGGAAAAACAGAAAATTATCAATATTCACTTCAAAAATCTTTACTTGCAGAGGATGGAAAACAAAGAAGAAATGGACAGATTCTTATAAAAGTATAAATTACCAAACCTGGATCAAGAAGATATAAAAATTCTGAATAACTCAATATCAATCAATGAAGTTAAAAATGTAATTAAAAATTTACCAACAAAGAAAAATCCCGGGTTCTGATGAATTCACTCCGAATTTTACAAGAAATTTAAAGCAGATTTAACATAAATACTACTCAAACTCTTTAATGAAATTTAAAGGGAAACAATTCTCCCTAACTCATTCCTGGAGGCAAGTGTTACTCTGATGCAAAATCAGGGAAGGACCCAACCAAAAAAAGAGAACCACAGGCCAATCTCCCTAATAAACATAAATGCAAAAATTATCAGTAAATTACTATCGAACAGAATAAAGCAAATCATTAAGAAAATTATACACCATGACCAAGTTTGATTCATCCCAGGAATCCAGGGATGGCTCAACATATGAAAATCAATAAATGTAATACACCATATCATCAGGGCCAAAGACAAAAACCATATGATCATCTCAATAGGTGCAAAATACTCAACATGATAAACACTCATTCATGATAAAAAATAAAACTCATTCATGATAAAAAAAAAACTCATTCATGATTAAAAAAAAAACCTGCAGAAAGTCAGAATGGATGGTCTCTACCTCAATCTGATAAAAGCCATCTATGACAAACCAACAGCCAACATTATACTAAATGAACAAAAACTGAAAGTATCCACTCTAAAATAAGGAGCAAGGTAAGGATGTTCACAACCACCACACTTATTCACTATAGTTCTGGATACAATAGCCAGAGTAATTAGACAAAAGAGAGAAATAAATGGAATAAAGATAAGAAAGGAAGAAGTTAAATTATCATTATTTGTGGATGACATGATACTCTACATAGAAGACCCCACTCAACCAAAAGTCTACTACAGTTGATAAGCAAATTCAGCAACATAGCTGGATTTAAAATCAACACTCAAAAATCAAAAGCAAGAGGAAATAGGAAGTTCTATAAAAGATATAATGGCATGAATATTAAAGTGTGTAGGATTGATAACCATACTTCTAAGTTCTTGTTGGATTGTTTAACAGATCTGTTTGCAGTCTCACTGCTTGAATGTCTACTTTGTATGCTCTAATTTTGTAACTTGAACAACTATTTCCAAAAGGACAATATGTAATTTATCAACCAGTGATCTCTTACTGTTTATCTTTTTTTTTGAAATTCTGTAATATTTCTACCTTTTTCTCTATTTTTTTCTCTTTAAATAAAAAAAAAATCAAAAGCATTCCTGAACATAAACAACAAACTCACTGAGAGAGAAATTAGGCAAACCACACTCTTCACAATAGAATCCAAAAAAAGAAATACTTAGGAATCAATCTAACAAAGGATGTACATACTGAAATGATCTATATACTGAAAATTATAGAATTCTGAAAAAGGTGATTGAAGAAGATATCACAAAATGGAAAGATATCCCTTACTCATGGATAGGAAGGACCAACATAGTGAAAATAGCCATGCTTCCAAAACTGTTACACAGATTAAGCACAATATCAATCAAAATACTGTTCATTCCTCACAGATACAGAGGAAACATACCTAACATTCATTTTTTAAATTTTATTTAAAGAAAAAAAGAGAGAGGGTAGAAATATGCAATTTCAAAAAAATAAACAGTAAGAAATCACTAGTTGCTAATTACATATTGTCCTCTTAGAAGTAGTTGTTCAAGTTACAAAAGTAAAACATACAAAGTAGACATTCAAACAGTGAGACTGCAAACAGTTGGGTTATATTACTCCTACATTTCTTATTACTTTTTACTCTAGAGACCAATGTGATATTTATAAATATGATTCTTATTTATTTCACTAATTAGGATAGCCTGCAGTTGTTTCCATTTGAAAGGCCTCAAGATCATCCTTTTTATAGCAGGGTAATATTCCATTTTGTAAAAATACATCTTTTTCATCCATTCTGCAGTTGATGGGCACCTTTGTTGTTTGCAAGATTTAACTATTACAAATTGTGCTGCCATGAACATGGGCACACATATATCACTGTGATATGACCTTTTCAGTTCTTCTGGAAAAATACCCAGGAGGGGAATAGCTGGGTTGAATTGAACTTCTACTTCTAGTCTTCTGAAAAATCTCCATAGTGATTTCCACAGTGGTTGCATTGGTCTACACTCCCACCAACAGTGAAGGAGTGTTCTTTTTCCCCCTGCAGCCTCACCAACATTTGTTATCAGTTGATTTCTTGATGGCAGTTAGAGTGAAATGAAATCTCAGTGCTGTTTTAACTTTTCGTTTCTCGAATGACCAGTGATGGTGAATATTTCTTCATATATTTATTTTCCATTTGTATATCTTCCTCTGAGAAGTGTGTGTTCATCTCAGATGCCCATTTTTGGAGAGGGTCTTTGAATTTGGGGAGCTTGATGTTTTTCAGTTCTTTACATGATCTGGACATAAGTCCTTTGTCTGAGGGATTGTTGGCTGAAATTCTTTCTCATTCTGTAGGGTTTCTTTTCACTCTGTTGGTGATTTTTTTTGAAGTGCAGGTACTTTTCAATAATTTGAGATTCCAGTTGTTGATTCTTTGAAGTGTTTCCCATGCAGTTTGCATTTTGTTCATGAATTCTCTGCCTACCCCTCTGTCTCCAAGACTTCTACCTGCCTTGTCTTCCAGTAGATTTAGTGTTTTTGTTTTAATATTGAGGTCTTTGATCCATTTAGACTTTAGTTTTGTGCATGGTGATAGGCATGGATCTAGTTTCAGTCTTCAGCATGTGGAGAGTCAATTTTTCCAACATCATTTATTAAAGAGGTTATCCTTCCAGTGAACATGTTTAGCCACTTTGTCAAACATCAGGTGGCTGAGTGTCTTTGTAGTTGTGCTTGCATCTTCTAATCTGTTCCATTGATCCTCAGGTCTATTTCTTTGCCAGTACCATGCTGATTTTATCACTGTGGCTTTCTTTGTAGTACAGTTTCAAGTCAGGAATTGAGATGCCTCCTGTCTTGCCTTTGTTGCTCAGAATTGCCTTTGCTATTCTAGCTCTCTTCTGTTCCCAAATGAATTTCAAGAGTGTTTTCTCTATATCTGTGGGGTATGTCAATGGTATTTTGATTGGTATTGTGTTAAATCTGTGTAACAGTTTTGGGAGTATGGCCATTTTCACAATGTTGCTTCTTCCTAACCAAGAGAAAGGAATATTCTTCCATTTTTTAATATCCTCTTCAGTCTCCTTTTTTAGCATAGCATAATTTTCAGCATATAGGTCTTTTACATTTTTAGTTAGGTTGATTCCTAAGTATTTCATTTTTTTACATGTTATTGTAAAGGGCGATATTTCCAGAATTTCTCTCTCAGTGAGTTTTTTGTTTGTGTACAGGAATGCTATTGATTTTTGAGTACTGACTTTGTATCCAGCTATACTGCTGAATTTGTTTATTACCTCTAGTAATCTTTTAATGGAGTTTTTTTGGGTCTTCTATATAGAGTATCATGTCATCTGTAAATAGTGATAATTTAAATTCTTCCTTTCCAGTCTTTATTCCTTTTATTTCTCTCTCTTGTCTGATTGCTCTGACTAGCATTTCCAGAACTATATTGAATAGGAGTAGTAATAGTGGATATCCTTGTCTTGTTACTGATTTTAAAGTTAAATCCTTCCATTTTTATCCATTTAGTATAATGTTGGCTATTGGTTTGTCATAGATGGCCTTTATAGGATTGAGGTAGACACCGTGTATTCTGAGTTTCTGAAAGGTTTTTATCATGAACATGTATTGGACTTTATTCAAAGCTTTTTCTGCATCTATTGAGGTGACCATGTGGTTTTTGTTTTTGGCTCTGTTGACGTGGTGTATTACGTTGATTGATTTGTGTATGTCAAACCATCCCTGTATTCCTGGAATGAATCCCACTTGGTCATGACGTATAATCTTCTTGATGATTTGTTGCATTCTATTTGCCAGTACTTTATTGAGGATCTTTGTATCAATGTTCATTAGTGAGATTGGCCTATAGTTCTCCTTTTTGGTTGGGTCTCTAAAATTCATTTTTAAACAGAAGGGTTCTAGAATAGCACAGGCAATCCTGGGCATCAAAAGAAAGGCAGGAGGCATCACAATTCCTGACTTGAAATTATACAACAAAGCTACTGTGATAAAAATCAGCATGGTACTGGTAAAAAAAAAATGAGGATCAGTAGAACAGATTAGAAGATGGAGACTGAACTACAAATACACTGTTACCTTATCTTCAGGAAAGTGGTCAAATAGGTTCACTGGAAGAATAACAGCCTCTTTAATAAATGGTGCTGGAAAAACTGTCTTTCCACATGTTAAAGACTAAAACTAGATCCATATATATCATCATGCACAAAACTAAAATCAAAATGGATCAAAGATATAAATACTGCAAGAGAAACACTAAATCTAATGGAAGACAAGATAGGTATAAATCGTGAAGATATAGGAGTAGGCAGAGAGTTCATAAGCAATACCCAAACTGCATGAGTACTTCAAAGAATCAACATCTAGGATCTCATCTTATTAAAAAGTTTTTGCACATCAAAAAAAAAATCAACATAGTGAAAAGAAAGCCCACAGAGTGGAATAACATTTTAGCCAACTGTCACTCACACAAAGGACTTCTATCTAGAACACATAAAGAATAACCCCCCCCCAATTCAAAGACCCAATCCAGAAATGGGCATCTGAGATGAATATATACTTCTCAGATGAAGAAATACAAATGGCAACTAAATATATGAAAAAATGCTCAACATGATTGGACATTCAAGAAATGTAAATTAAAACAACACTGAGATTCCATTTCTCCCAGAAAGAATGGCTATCAACAAGAAATCAACCAATAACAAATGCTGGCATGGCTTTAAGGGAAAAGGAACACTTCTCCACTGTTGGAAGGAGTGTAGACTTGTATAATCACTGTAGAAATCAGTATGGAGATTCCTCAAAAATCTCAGTTTGGAGATTCCATTTCATCCAACTATTATCCTTCTGGGTATTTTCCCAGAATAATTGAAAACATCATACCATAGTGATATATGTGCACCCATATGTATAGCAGCACAATCTGTAATATCTACATCTTGGAAGTAACTCATATGCCCATCAATCATGGAATAGACAAAAGAAAAAAGAGGTGGTATTTTTGTACAATGGAGTACTACTCAGCTATAAAGTAGGATAAACTCAAGGCTTGCATAGATAAATGGATACAACTTGAGACCATACCCATAAGTGAAATAAATCAGACTTGCATGTGTAAACATCATATTCTCTAGTGTAGAAAACTGAAAGATTAAATAAAATCCAAAATGTACAATAGATATTATGAAAGTGAAAGCAGAAGAAACTGCTCAAAAGGAAAGAACTACTGGGATGAGGGAAAGGAGAAAAGAAAGAAGGGGAAAGGATATATATATATATATACATACACTCATATATATGATAGATAATGATACTATTAATCTCTCTTAATGTATCAAAAGGCATGGGTTTTTTTCATTTTTCATCATTCATTTTTCAATCCCTGTATCTTGTAATTTGAGCAACTACTTCAAAGATAATACACAATATATGAACCACTGTTAATCTCCTAATATTTTTGAAATTCTGTATCATTTTTATTCTTTTTTTGTTTTAAAATTTAAAAAACACAATGCCTATATTAAGAACTAAATATTAATTTCATAAATTGAAAACTCAATAAAGATACCAGTCTTTCAAGTTGGCTTATATATTTAATGTTATCTGAGTTAAAATCCTAGCAAGAATTTTGTGAATACTAATAAACAATTTAAACATAAAGGTCAAAGAATGATCAAAGAAAATTTTAATGGAGAACAACAAAAATAAGTGAGATTCATATTCTCAGATACTAAATCACATTATAAAATGATAGTTATTAGGACAGTATTGTCAAAATGATAGACAATCCAAGAATGAAGAATGGAATTTAGAACCAGACACACATATAGAGGCATTTTATTTTTGACACTGTTTTGCAGTGGCAAAAGAATGTTTTTTTTTCAGTAAATAGTACAGGGTCAACTAAATAGATATAAAATTAAAATTTAAAATTTCTGTTAAATCAACAGACAATATTAATTAATGAAAGACAAACTATGTGGTAGTATGTGTTTAATGCAGTTCACATCCATTTTGCAGAATACACCAAGAATGTCTATGAATCAATAAGAAAAAGACTGGAAATCTAATTGAAAAATAGACAAATGACTTGAACAGGCATTTCATGAAAAGAAGGTCTATAGCTAAGAGGATATGCAAAAGTATTCAACTTCACTAGTGATTTGGAAAAGGCAAATTAATACCACACTAGTAAACAAATATATATCCACTAAAATGCTTAAAATGATGTCAGCATTGAAAATGTAAAGTAACTAAAACTCTTATACACTGCACAGGGGAATTTAAGTTGTTACCAGCAGTTTGAAAAGTTCTTTGTCCATGTTTTTCAAAGCCAAACATAAATAATACATATATTATATTATCAGCAATTTTCATTCCAAGCCCAATATCTAAAAGGAAATGCCTACATATTTTTACTAAACAAGAGTACAATCATGTAGCACTGAATGACAGGGAAATATTCCAAGAAATGTATCATGAGGTGATTTTATTGTTGTATAAACATATTCACACACAGTGAAATGGCTGTGATGTCACTAGACCACATGATCTTATGGAACGACAGTTGCACATGCAACCTGTCATTGACTGAAATGTTATAACATATGTGACTGTACTCAGTTATTCATAGGGTCACTTTTCACAAAGCTCCCAAACAAAAAACAATCCACATGTCTATCTACGGTATATATGGTAGATATGGTAGTGTATCTATGGTACAAATGATCCAAAAATTATTATTTGTACATATAATTTTAATATATTACCACATTTAAAATGAAAAATCTACACCTACATAGGAATAAACCTAACCAAGGAGGTAAAATATCTCTACAATGAAAATTACAAACACTGAAGAAAGAAATTGAAGCAGGAAATACCTCTCGTGTTCATAAACTAGTGGCATAAACTAGGAGGACTAATATTGCTAAAATATTTTACTATCAAAGGCAATCTACAGATTTAATGTAATTTTCATCAAAAAACCAAGAACATACTTCACAGAACTGGAAAAAAATTCCAAAATTCGTATTCACGAAAGCAATCCTGAGCAAAAAGAACACTGCAGGAGAATCACAATACCTGACTTCAAGATACACTGTGGCACCATAATGACAATAAAAACATAGTTTTCAGGAAAAAACAGATATGTAAGCCAGTAGAATAGAATAGCAGGCTCAGGAATAAATCCACACACCAGTAGCCAACTGATTCTCAACTAAAGTGCCGAAAACATGCATTAGAGGAAAGACAGCCTCTTCAACAAATAGTGCTGGAAAAAACAGATGTTCACAGGTGGAAGATTGAAACTAGAGCCCTATCTCACCCTGTACAAAACTAAACTTGAAGTGGATCAAAGACCTTATTGTAAGGCCTGAAGCACTGAAACTACTGGAAGAAATCAAAGGGTAAACTTCAAGATATTGGCACAGCCAACGATTACCTCAAGAGGACTTCAATAGCTGAGGAAACAAAAGCAAGAATTAACAAGCAGGATTACATCAAATTAAAAGGCTTCTGAACAGCAAAGAAAACAAATCAACAGAGTAAAGAGACACCTACAGAATGGGAGAAAAATCTTCACCAAAAATTTATCTAATTGGATTAATATCCGGAATATATAAAGAACTCAAAAAACGTAACAATAGAACAAGTAATCTAATCATAACTGAGTAAATGATCTAAAGAGAAATTTTTCAAAAGAAGTACAAATGCAGCCTAGGTGACTATCCACAGAAAGATGAATAAATATGGCACAGTATTAATCAGCCATAAATAAGTGTGAAATCATATCAAAAAGTCATTTGCAGGAAAATGAATGAAAAGGGAGGTTATCATGTTAAGCAAAATAAGCCAAATACAGAAATACAAGCATTTCATATTTTCTCTTTTATGTAGAAACTTTTAAAATGGCCTAAAATTTGGAAAGAGACCAAGAGGAAATGGGAAGGGAACCGGAATGAGGGGGAAAGGATGGAAAGGATGAGACTAGACAGAAGGGAGGAACAGCATGGTCAAAATGCAATATATTCACATACGGAAATGTCACGGTGAAAACCATCAATTGTACAATTAATTTAAATTAATAATTATATTTTTTAAAATGAATAAAACTTAACAAAAATAATGTTGAGCAAAATACATAACGAAAAAATACAGCAGTGTTTTCATACATATCCACACAATTCTCTCAAAAGGCAAGACTTAATTCCTACGGTCTTGAATGCGGGCTGAACCAACAAATACAAGTACAAATGACAGTTCTACACTTTAGAAACTGGATCATGAAAGGTATTTCCATATTCTTTTCCCAGTCTCTCACAGTGTTCACACAAGACAAACCAGGTGCCCATTGCAAGCAGCCTTACAGACAGGTCTGTGTAGCAAAGCGTCTCCAGTCAAGAGCCAGGCAAGAGACGTCTCTTGAAACCCTTCCTCCAGCCCTAGACAAGCTTCTAGATAAGGACAGTCCTGACTCACATCCTCCTAATTTCAACCTCATGAGAAATCCTAAGCTAGGACCACTCACAGAATCTTCTCCTGAATTCTCGACCCTCTAAAACAGTGATATAAGAAATTATGGTTTACAATTGGGGGAGATTGTTAGCAACAGATAACTAATACAGCACATACCCCACGATTGTATCTACATACATTTCTCAAGTAGACAAACCTCATTCATGGTATTGCCTGTTAGGATAATGTTTATACTTGTGAATATGTGTGACTGCATGGGGATACAGAGAGGGTAAGTTCCAAAGATGGCCAAGATCATTCCCTCCTCTTCCTGCAGGCACATGCCACTCCTGCCTCTAGTTCTGTGATTGCCCTGGCTGTGGAAAGTAGCAGGAAGGACACTGTAAACCTGAGGCCAGAGTCTGCCTGGAAGCTGTGATTTTGTCATTCAGTGGAGAAGATAAGCACCAGACCTAATAAAGCTCAGACTAGAATATCAAACAACAAGGCTCAGCAAGAAGAAAGAGAAGCTACTCAGAGGGGCTCTGAGGTGCCTTCACCATCAAGGTTAGTCAGTGGTCAGTAGACTGGATGGATGATTGACCTAAACAATGTCAGAGCGGAAGAATCACTCAACTAAGTGGCCCACCTTCCTGCCCTACAAAGCCATGAGACTGAGTGAGTTGCAATGGTTTTAAGCCATAACATTTTGAGGTGGTTTTTATGCAGAAAGAGAGAACCAAAGCAGGGTCTTCATGGGGTTTACAAGGACCCAGTACTCTTTTACTTTTTCAACTGGGTGGATTTGTTGTATGAAAATACATGAGCTATAAATATCTGCACTTAGTCACATTTTTTATACTTCGATCAAAAAGTTACCTTTACCCAAAAAACTATCACTCAACTTATTTACTCATCCATTCATTTACTCATTTGTTTATTAGTATCCTAGTACATAGGCATTTGTAATGGTTGATACATTGTGTCAACTTGAATAGTCTAAAATCTTAACTAAGTAAGGTCCAGCCTTTATCCCTCTAGGATGTTGTTAATGTGTCAATTTGAGAAGGTCAGAAGTTTAAGTGATTCAGCAGGGTGGGGGCTGGGTCCTTACTTTATAAACATCCTCAGTCTGTGCAAAAGGAGGGCACTGAGATGGTGTGAGTGCTACACCCACCTGAGGGGCGTAGCCTGCTTACAGTATAAGGGAGAAAAAGAGGTTGGTTCTTCCCCTCTTTCATTCTTGCTGCTTTGCTGTCTTCTGTTGCCCTGAACTGTTGCCCCTGGGCCATGCCACCTTTCTTTGGATCAAACTAACTATGGACTGAAATCTCCAAAAACTAAGAGCTAAATAAACCTTTCCTTCCTTAATTTTGGGCATCGGGTATTTTGTCACAGCAACAAGAGAAAAGTAAACAAGACAGCATCCAAAGTCGTGTGCAAAAATATTTGAGAACAGAGCAGGGGATAGAAACAGGGCAGGCAAGGAGTGAGATTGATGCTGAAGACAGGAATTTTCTGGATGAAGGCAAATAGAACATTCCATGCAGAGTGAACATCATTTGCAAAAACCAGTGAGGCTGAAGAAATCATATACTATCTTGGGCATTTGAAAAGGCCTGCATGAATAGAAAGGGCAGAAAGTAGACCACTAGAGTGACCAACCATCCCAGTGTGCACAGGACTGTCCGTGTCTTAGCACTGAATGCTCCAAATACTGGAAAACTTCTCAGGCCCTGGCAAAGAAAAACAGTTGCTCTCCATGGAGGCTGGAGTTGCCAGCAGAGGTTGAGCATGCCAGGTCTTTCAGGCCATAGGAAGGATGCTAGGGGGTTAAATAAGCAATGGGATATTGACATTACTTCTACCTTTGAGAAGACAGGTGTAAGTGACTAGTTAGGCCATTGGATTAATTATCTACGAACTTGATACTCTCTCAGTCACCTCTAAATTAGTTGATGACAAAGCACTGATAAGAATGACAATAACCATAGCAATAAAGGAGGCTGTGTATTGAACTCGGGGACCACTGCTGTCCACCACCAAACACTCATCTTTCCCTGGACACCTACGTCTCTTCTGTTAGCTCTAAGCTGCTTCCTTGACTTTGAAATGCCCTGGGCTGCCACCAATATCGGTGATAGCTCCAGGGCCCATTCCAGCTGCTCCTTGCTAATGGTAAGCAAAGTCCTCTTTGCAAACATCTTAGAATTTTTCCAAAGGCCTCTTTATAAGACGCTCAAGCAAACCAAAAACAAATGAGAACTAAGTGGCCAGCTCAACATTAAAGAAAGCAGGGGGCCAGAGATTTAACTCAGCAGCATAAGCACCTGCCTGGAAAGCATGAGGTCATGCATTCAATCCCCAGTACTAAAAAATAAAAATTAAATATAAAATTAAGTAAAAATAAAATGAAATAAAAACATTAAAGAAAGCATTGCACTTTGAGTCCTGGTTCCATCATGTACAGTGGTGCATGGAGTCTTGAGAAGAACCATGGGCTCCATGCTTTTATTAGGGAGATGGAGAGAAGAGTCATCATAGCTGCTGCATCTGCATTCCAGATAGGCTGTAAGGAAAGAAAGATAAATCACATCAAGACATTTGGTCAATGGCAAATGACAAGGCAGCTTATACTCTCACCAACCAAAAAGAGTAGAAACAATACTAGGACACAGCACATACACTCACTATAGGCACAGCTGCATATTAAGACAAAGTTCTGCCTTCGTAGAGCTAGATTTCCAGTGGGGCAGACAGATCACTAGTATATAGCTTCATGCCAAGCAAAGATAAATCAAAGTCCAGGTAAAGAGAATTAATCATAAGGTAAAAACAGTTGGCTGCATGTTCAGTCAGGTCTCTAAGAAATATATTGTGTTTTTATTAAGCAGATAAAAAAATGAAGGGAGAGTAGTAGTAATAGGAAGTCTGGGGAAAACACATTTCAGACAATGGAAATGGTAAATACAAAGGCCCTGTGGTAGGAACAGAAGGAAGACAAACATGGCTAAGGTATACAATGAGCCAGGCACAGGAGGATGAGTTCTGAGGTAGGTAACCTTGAACCTTGTAGATCATCCTGAACCATAGCAAAGAGCTTGTACATAATTCTGTGTATGCTGTGAATTTGTTGGGGTGGGGGAGTTAAACAAGGTAATGATACAAAAAAGGATTTATAGATTTCAAAGGGCTGGCTGCAGTGTAATGAATGGATGGGACCAAGAGACGGGAATAGAAGAACATAAGGAGAGCAGCAGAAGGCTCATCACAGCAGTCTCAGCAAAAGATAAAGGTGACAATGACAGGGAGAACTCAAAAGGACCCAAAGGGGAGAGTGTGGCTGCAGAACATGCCAATGTCTCGAGGTAAAGTGAAATCCGGAGGAGTCAGATGATTGAATGACATTTAAATGGACCACTGCTCTGAGGCATTTAGCACAGTCACTGGCGTGGAAGCACTCAATGTGCTATTACTCTGTTTCTTATGATTCTTTAGGTTTATCATGGCTAAACTAAGAGCTAATTACAAATCCCAGGCTACCCCTCACTCCTGTTGCTCACCAAACCCATTTCTGTTCCAGTCAGCCTCTGTCACCCTTGACTGTCCAGGTTACAGGAAGATGGGGTCAGTGGCAAATACCCTTTGTTACCTGTGGCATCTACTTTCCTCTATGCCATGCTACTCTCTCCACGAAACATCCACTCCGGTCCATCCACAGGTGGGCCACTTTTGCTCTTGTCTCAAAGTGACACTGCAGCCCAGCCATTGCCATAAGACATGGGATCTTTCACAGCTCAGAGGTATCCCTCCTGGCTCTCCTTGGGAACATGCAATACCTGGGTCATTTCTCTGGGAGACGCAAGTCTTTAGGGGATGGAACCCAGAATCCCCAAGAGGACAATGGCATTCACACATGTCCCGAAGCGGAGATGCTTCCAACTTGGTAAATGGCAATAGCAGCTTGAATGATGGAGACAAAAGTCTAAAAACTGAACTTTGCATAACTATTTCAGATTCAGCTAAACTACAAAGATGGTAAAAGGAGTTTAAAATGGGAAGATAATCAACTGGGTGCAGGGACATCTGCCTATAAACCCAAATCTCTGGGAACCTGAGGCAGGATGATCCCAAATCAAGTCCAACCTGGGAAACTTAGCAAGATTCTTTCTCAAAATAAAAAAAGGCTGGGATCAGCTCAGTGAAAAGGCCTTGGGTTCAATCCCCCATACTGAAAAAAAGAAGTGGGGAAGACATCAAATTGTCACAGGGGCATCCAGCTCAGACTGGAACTGTAGGCACATCATAGGTGCTGAAGGGGCACTAGAATGAGGTCAGAGTATTTCACATTCCCTTCCAGGCATGTAAAAACTTCAGTCACAAGTTTTATCCAGACCAATGGATATTAGGTTGAAAATCTTCAAGGAGAAGCACAGCTCCTAGGAAGCAGAAGCCAGGCCCTTCAAACCTAGCATGTCAGCTAAGTACATGCCAGGGTTGGTGAATGCCAGGGAGTTCCACACTAGTTATTCCTTTAACCCTTTGGAACATGATTCCAGTTTCCACAGTAGCCATACCAATTCTGTGGAGGTTCAGTTATTTTTCCAAAGGAAATACGAAGACATAACTGTATTCTAGATAAGTTCCATTAGGTTAGAATATGGCCCAGTGAACTCACTCACTCACTCAGAGATATAAAATGCTGAGCAGTTTATGTTCCTAGTGAGTCAGTTCACATCTGGGAAACATTTTCACCTTTATTTCTCACTTTGGGAGTCAAGGACCTCTTTTTCTTTGGGTAATGTGGTTGGAGTCTTCACCAGAGTTCAAGAAAACACAAGGGAAGCTGGTTTCTTGGCACAACAGCTTACGCTTTATGAAGTCTTTTACATGTTCTGCCAAGCCATTGGAGCAGTTAGGAATGACCTCACCTGGCCGTCTTTTAATCTGTAAGTCTCAGTGGCAGAAATGTGTCAGGCACATGTGGCGACAGCTGAGAGAGTGATTAAGTCCAAACAGAATGTTCCTTTCTAAACGTGCTGGAGACAAAAATCAGGACTCCTCCAATACTGTCTCCTTCTGCTAGATATGTTTTTCAGTGTTTTATAAAGTGCTTTGTGGAGGTCCAAACCCAGGTATATAGCTCATTTAAGGTCACCTATGAATCTCTTTCTATGTTTATGGCAGCACCAACTCTATCCAAGAACCAAGAATTCCCACAATGTGACTGATAGAACTAAAACACTAAAATCACTGCCACTGCTACTAAAAACAATAATCATATAGATAGAGGGAAATTCCCTGGAAGCTCCCTTCTCCTAATCTCCCTCCTTGATATAATCACTGCTTACTATTGCTGTGCATCTTTAACTAAACACTTACAAATCTCTCTCTTTGCTCATGGAAATACACAGGGATTTTTATCGCATAAATACATTTGTCTATCTGCATTTTTTCCCTTTTTCCAGGAAGACCTTCTGTATGTCAGTAAATGTAATGTACGTACTAAGAACAACAATTGCATGGTAAAAGGTTATGCATACTTTAATTTTAAAAGGATATATCACATTGACATCTAAAATGTGCCAAAGGGCTAAAGTAACCAATTGCAAAAGAACACACCACTCTGGTAAAGCACTTAACCTTTCTGTGCCTCAGTTTCCTGACTTATAAAAAGATGATTATTAGTAGTAGGCGTGGTGGAGCCTACCTGTCATCCCAGCTATTCAGGAAGCTGATGCAGGAAGATTATAGGTTTCAGGCCAGCATGGGAAACTCATCAAACCATGTTTTAAAATAAAAATGCCTGGGATGTAACTCAGTATGAAGACCCTTGGTTCAATCCCTGTATCACAAACAAGAATGATAATTAGGAATCCAGACCCTGCCTACAGCCTAGGGTGGTTGTAAGGACCAGACCATACCTAGCATGTGGTTGCACTGTGAAATGTACAACACAGAGTAGTCATGTTAGAGATTACCCAACAAGAGACTTCAAAGGCAGCTGGCAGCCTTGCAGATGGGCTGGGCAGGCCCAAGCTGCAGCCCGCCTGCTCTGTTGCTGACGTTTAGAAATCACAGGCTGTTTTGTCCCCACCATTGTTTAACGAGTACCAATCCTCCTCAATTGCAGAAAGAACAAACACAGGCTCAGCCAGGCATACAAATTGCCAGGCTGCCTTAATATATTCAGAGCATGTATACTTGGCATTAATTTAAAATCATTCATTGTGCTTCTTATCAGGGTAAAGGACATTGGTGCATTTTAGTGTTATCTTGAAGTTAATTTGAGGTGTTAAATATTTAAGTGTTTGATAACTTGCAGTCTGGGAGAATGAAACACTGAGAGAGTTGTAGATTGTATTTATTTACCTCTAGGTTAGATACAGGAGGATCTCTCTCTTCTCCAAGTGACTCTGACTTTCAAAGGAGCCCTTTTAAAATTCATTTTCAGGATATTGATTCTTTCAAAATGAAAATGCTCTATCTAAGAAGCAAAATGAAGATGCACTATCTAAGAAGTTCTGTCCTAGATTCTATGGAATATGTGATCTGTGCAAGTGTGCAAAAATGTATCTTGCAACATGAGCTGTTAACATCTTAGACCTGACCCTGTACCTCTGCATTCTATTCCAATAGTTTACTTACCCACCACTGCTTTGTCACAGCAGCACAGTGTGTAGGCAGCAGCTCCCTCTGCACACTTTTGTACTGTTTTCTGCTCGTTTTCATGAAGCATTCTTCATACTTCAGTACCTTTTGTACAACTCATCATTCCTTGATTCATTCTTGCATGCATGCATTCACTCAGAAGGGCTGTCCATACTGTCAGTCGTATGACCTGGTGGACAGGAGTTGCCTATTCAGCCAAACACAGTGGCACATGTCTATTCTCAACACTCGGGGTGCTGAGGAATGAGGATTGCAAGTTTAAGCCTAGCCTGAGAATTTAGTGACTAGTGAACCCCTGCCTCGAAATAAAAAAATTTCTAGAAACATTGTTCCATGTGAAGGCCCTGGGCTCAATTCTCAGGACTATACACACATAAAAATAATTGTCCCTTCATTGGGCACAGTGACACACATCTATAATCTTGACTACTTAGGAGGCTGAGGTAGGAGGATCATAAGTTCAAAGCAGCCTGTGAATTTATTAGTGAGAACTCATCTCCAAACGAGTTGGTGGCAGGACTCAATGGTAGAGTGTCCCTGGGTTCCATTTTTAGTACAAAAAAGTGTTACCCATTCATGTTCCTTCCCAGCTCTCTCCTCTGCTGCTTAGCAAATGTTTGATCTTGGGCAAGGGTCACTTCCATTTAAAGCAAAATACAGATTTTTAAAAAGCTGTGAGACTCTTGAGACTGGCTTCAGAGGAGTTGGGCCATGAAGAGCCAGCCCAGGGAGCCAGCCCAGTGTCAGCCCACACTCCTGATAGCCCCCAACCCCAGTTCATCTGGATGGACCTGGCAGCCAGGTGCCAGAGAGCATATCCCCCTGAAGAGAGCTTGCCCTTGGGAAAGTGCCTTCCACAGTAGGACCAGGCAGGTCACCATGACCAAGAGCCCCATGTTCATTCCTCCACCTAAGTCCAAGTAAGTGAAGGCCTCCAATAAATCCACAGACCACCCTGAAGATTCAGACATGATCTTGGCCATCCAGGCCAAGTAGAACCATGCTGGTTCCTCACATCAATCCATCCCAAACTACATCAAGAACTACATACAAGGTGAGTGAGGATGCTGACTCCCCAGATCAAGTTGTCCATCAAGTTCCTGGTGACTACCAGTGTCCTTAAGAAAACCAAAGGGCTAGGCTCATCAGTATCCTTCTAGCTGGTCAAAAGCCATGAGCCTAAGAGGGCAGAAGTCTTCAAGAAGACCGAGAAAGAGGTTAAGAAGGTGTCCACACCAAAGAAGGGAGCCAGACTCAAGAAGGCAGCCTCCAACACCACAAGAAACCTACAGCCACCCCTGAAGCTCTGAAGAAGCCAGCTGCCACATCCAAGAAAAAGAAAACCTTCAAGTTTATAAAACCTAAGCCAGTTAAGGCATCCAAGCCTGTCTTGGTTACTTTTTTCTCATTGTTGAGACAAAATATCTGATGCCCAAAATGAAGGAAGGAAAGGTTTATTTAACTTATAGTTCTGGAGGCTTTAGTCCATACTCAGCTGGTTCCAAGGCTGGGTGGTGTGGCTAAGGGGCAGCTGTTCATAGCAGCTGCAAGCATCAAGAGCAAACAGAGTAAAAAGGCAAAAGCATGCTTCCTTCCCTCTGTTATACTGTATGCACCTGAGCAGGTGCAGTGTTGACATTGCCAATCCCAGTACTAGACAATGAACCAATCACAAATGCTAGATTTAGTCACCTCCATGATTGCATGAGGCTTGGGGGGCCATCCAAACACAAACCATAACAAGGCCAAGAAGGGCAAAGCAGTGAAGCCCAAAGCCAAGTCCAATACCTGAAGGCTGGCAAGTGACAAGGAAGTCTTTTCTTAGGGACATTCCTTTCTTACTCTCTGTAAATACTTTTCTCCTTTATTCTGTCTTGATTCCCCTCTGCAACATTTTACTCCTCTCATTCCGACTTTATAAGAGACAGGCTGGATCCCTCAGAAATTGCAGAATAATTCCTTTTTCCTTAACCAGTTGTGCAAGGACTACAACAAAAAAATCTCATCTCTGTGACAATAAGGATGCACTTATATTTCATTTTGCTGATTTGTTATTAATCTGATAGGGCTCAAGATTTGGGTGATTTTTTTGTGTTGTGCTGTAGAGGGTTGCTATAAAGGCAAATGGGGAAGGAGAGAAGAGACAAAGCAGTTTGTTCTTGCTAGTTGAGAGGAAGCCAGAAATTATAGACATTCATAGGAGTGTCTGTTTTTTTAACTTTCAAGGAAGGTTAAGTTTTATTTTCTTATTTTAAAGAGGAAAAAAAAACAGAAAATCAAGATGTAATCAAAAAACAAAAGCAAAATGACAAAATAACAACAAAAAACAATGGCAATATAGGATTTGTGTCTTTAAAGTTGGGGGCCTCTATGAGAGTTTCAGAACCTTTGGCAGAGAAAGGAAAAATTGCATCCAGTGGCAGGCAAAGAAGAAAAGTGGCAAAACTCTTACCTGACTGAGGTTCACTTCCCAGTGGTAAACAGCAGGGGTTACTTCAGTCAGCCTCCCCTCCTGGCCTCCCAATTGCCTGAGGGAAAGAGAGGGAGACTAACTAAGTGACTACTTCTTAGGAACCAGCCATGGGATGGGGTTAGGAGGGGCTTCTGTGTCATCATCAAAGTCTCTTGCTAATGGGAGTGGAGACTTGCAGTGAAGGATTGGGAGTCAGTCAGCCAAATGTCTCAGTGTATCCTGTTGAAACTTGGGTTTTCCCACACCATTTGATGGATTGCACCCTCAGAAGACATCTTTTTTTCTTAGTATGTTGTTCCTTCTGCTTTGTTTGGTCTTATAGGGCTCTAGCCCTATCACCAACTACTTTAAAACCTCCCAACTTCTTTTTACTTCTGAGTCATTTTGAAGTAGTTGTAAATGGGAAGGAGGGACAGGAAGTAGACAGTAAGACATCCTGCATCTGATTTGCTACATAGTTTCAGAGAGCTAGATCTATGTGCATATGCACATATTTGTATATATGTAAATCTATAGCCAGGGCTACTTTCATATTGGGAGCTGGGAGAAAAATTTTGTACTCTTTTCTTTTAATAGGAAAATCACACACTTGCACACCCACCCCCACTTTTTTTAAACAAGTGTTACTTATGCCGGGAAAAAAATTTGCCATCACTATAATTTTAAAACCTTAAATTCTGGAAAAGAAATTAAAACCATTTCAGACACCATTTGAGGATGAATCACATAATGCAAAGAGCAGAAAGCAGAGATCAGGCATATAGAGGTGTGCACTGAGTGTCATGCATCACCTGCTGTAAATGCTCAGCTGTGGGCAAGCTAAGTGAAAGGTTCTGTGGGATACCAAGGTGAGGGAGAACAAACCTACTCCTACAGTTAGGGGCTCAGGAGACACACAAAAATGTGCTAAAGCCATACAGCCTGCAGAAAAAGTTTCAGAATGTAGAGTCTGGATGCAGCATTTGGAGATGACTGAATTCAAAGATGTGTTTAGTCCCTACAGTATACATCTAAAAGGCTTCTTGTGAAAAGAAATAAATTTGGGATAACTATAATCTCATGTGTGGGCCAAGGACGTATGGAAGAAAGTTATGCTTTTGAAATATGAACAGACACTGTTTGAGACACATTCACAAATGCCTCCCTATTCCATGGAAAGTTAGATTGGGACCAGAAAGAGTGACATCAGAAATGCCAACTATAATCAAAGAATCAGTTTAGTTGGAAATGGGGCTGCTGATTGCCTTTAAGCAAAGTAAAACAACTCCGTAATTGAGTTGGTCTCTAGGAAGTGGGAGATGACAGCAGCACAGCAAACAGCAGAGAAGAAAAATTTAGAAACCTGAGATGCAGCAATCTCATAGGGATGTTGAATGACACATTGTTAGAAAGGGCCTGGTTAAATAAATAATGATCTGATGCCCCCCCCTCTCTCCATGCATTTATTCCTTGCAGCCTTCCAACATGCTCCAATTTCCAATCTTTGAGGGAAGGAAGGGGTGAAGTGGGAGTGGGGGTGAGATTCCATCAGGTTCAAAGGAGAAAAGTTTGAAACCAATTAGACAACAAACATATGAAAAAGTGCCTTTCTACTGAGAAACCTAATGTCAGTGATTCAGATTCAGAAAAACAAAATCATCTGTCATAATGTTGTTGTGATTTGAACTTTATTATTAACATAATTTTGTTTGTATTTAATCATTTGCTTTGGTTATACAGTTGCATAAGAGTTAGCAATAGAATGTATTACACCTTTTTTGTTCCTGGATAGTATTCATCACATGTTAACAATGCCCATGTTTATTTCTGGCCCCTAGAATGCCACATTTGTATGTCCAACTGCCTATTCAATAGGCATCTTGAACTCAAAATTCCCAGACTTGAACAGATTTCTTCCCCTGAGTCTGTTCTTCCTAGAAATTCATGGCTCTATAAATGGCAAGAGCGTGCTTCCCATTGCTCAGACCAAGAGTCCTGAAATTGTCCCTGTCTCCCCTTTTCACTCCCTGCCAACCAATCAGCAGATTCTCAGATCTTTCTTCATAGTTCAGCATCTCCACCACTGACACCTGGGGCCAAGCTGTCCATGTCTGTCTCCTGGATTATTGCTGTAGCTTCCTACTGGTCCTCAGTCTCTGCCCTGTGCCCCCTGCTGTGCTTTGGGTATGCTTCAAGTATGTCCCCCAAGGGTTCATATGCTGGGAGCTTGGCCCAGTGAAAGGTCCTTATGTCATTTGGGGTCTGCCCTACAATAGGACCAATGAAGTTCTCATGGGACCTGTTATGACTTGTAGCTAGATGGCCACCTCCAAGCCTCGTGTGGTCATAGATGGGGCCTTTTAGAAGTGGCTCAATCTTGAGTTTGTGCTGCTGAGGTCAAGGATGTGATGCTGGGAATGATACATGATGTGATGCTAGATGAAGGCTGCCCCAAGTTGGGTGTGAGTAGCCTGGACAATATGCAAGGAACAGTAAAAGGGTCACTGCTCACTGCTTACATCTTGCTGCTTTCTGCCTTATCACCTTGTTGCTATCCATCTTCTGCAAACTGTTTCTCCTCTGTAATGCCCCTTCCTGTGACTTGGAGCCAGCCAGCCATAAACTGAAACCTCTACAAAGTGTGAACCAAACAAACCTTTCCTCCTTTAACTTTGGGCATTTGATATTTTGCCTGAGCAACAAGAAAATTAATTAAGATAAGAATCCTATCAGTCTCTGGTATCTCAGTCTGGCTTCCAGTCTACCATATGCCTTATCCAGTCTCTCTCACACACACATACACTCCTACCATGATACTATTCACCATAGGGTCCTCACCAGAACTGAGATGACCCAGCATCATGCCCTTGATCCTCCAAAACTGTGGGTAAATAAACCCCTCTTCTTTATAAACCACTCAGCCTCAAGTATTTCACTGTAGTAATAAAATTGGACCAATATATTGCAATACTTCATTAATGAAAGCCAGATCAAGCCAGTGTTCACCTGAAATTCTCAGTCTTCTCATTTTACATAAAGAAAAACCAAAGTATTTGCAAAGGCTTACAGATTCCTGCACGACACCACCCCAATCTGCTTTATGAAATTTTAATTGTGATTTTAAAAATTTCATAATACAGAATTTACCATCTTAACCATTTTTAAGTGTATAGTTCAGTGGTCTTAAGTATAGTAAGTGCCATTAAGTGAAACAAGTGTTGTGAAATAGGTCTCCAGAACACTTTTGTCTTGAACACCTGAAGCTCAAATGAGCAACAGAATACAAAGCCTCCAGGGAGAAGTGACTTAAATGCCAAAATAAAACACCCTGGAGAGACCCAGACAGAGGGAGATGGATCCTCTTGACACAGGAAGAAATTAAAATGTAAAAAAAGCTCATCAAATAAGTCGGGACTACAACTGAACAGCTAAAAATTACAGGACACAGCATTTTCGTTCACAGCAACCTGCCAAGTTTACAATGGCCTGAATCCATGCTGACTGGCAAAGCCACCCAAACTCATTCCCACCACCACTCACAGGAGGCACAGTATCGCTGAAGTCGGGGGTTGGTGAGTCCAACGGAGAGAGGAGCTGCCAAAGGGACCTTTATTAATCCACGTTCAGTACTAGGAATGAGACCCCCCCCTCCAAGGGAAGGGCAAGACCAAATGGGCAACATGTTGGAATCAGGCAGGAGGAGCCTGAACTGGGAGCACCAGTGACTTCAGTTGGTTCCTCCCTGCCCAGAGCAGATTCGTACGATTTGCTTGGACTGGGCCGCACCCCTGGCTGGGACCCAATGAGCCATTCCAAATCAATTCCTTGCACCTAGCAAGCACTAACTGGGTGAAGGCACTTGAAGTTTGGCTGGCCCGGTGGGGAGAGGCAGGCATAGGCAGCCACTGCTTACACCTCAGTGACAAGAGCAGGCAGGAGAGGGCGGAGGTCCCTTACCAGCATGCTTCGGAGGAAATGTGGCCAACAGGGAAGGTTCTGGGACCTGCACTGCAACCTGTGTGGAGGAAGCCAGGGCTATGACAGGAGAGAGAGAGGCAAGAGGAGGCCCCTAACCCACAACCCTGAGAGCTCTGATCCAGGAGAGGGAAAAATAAGGGAGACTGAGGGCAGCAAACACGCAACATTAGACATGGCTTCAATGGACATTAAGAGATATCTTCAGGACCTTGTAGACAAGCTCAAAACTGAAATATTAAATCAGGTAAAGCAGGATATGAGTAGAGTAATAAAAGAAATGCTCTCAGGAAGCATCTCTCAGGATGATACAGACATAAGAAGGGAGGAACACAAAAAAAGGAGAGAAACATTTGATAAAAAATATAAAGAAAATATAGAATACATGAAGCAGACTCAAAGAGACTACCAGGAAATTAAAAACTCCACTGAAAGCTGGCAAAACTCCTTAAAAGAAACTAAGGATAGACTATTAAAACTTGAAGACAAGTTTGCAATGTGTGAACATGAAAGGAAAGATCTCTTAAAAATAACAAGGAAATAGGCAGCAACAATACAAAGGCTACAAGATGGCAAGAGAATCTACAATTTAAGAATAAGAAACATGAATAAAGAAGCAGGAATACATACAGGTGAATTACAAAGGCTATTCACAGAAATAATTAAGGAAAACTTCCCAAGCATAGGAAAAGAAAATGACATTCGGTTGTGTGAGGCATACAGAACTCCAGCCACCTACAACCAAAACAGATCTACACCCAGACATAATAATCAAGATACCAGAAATTCAATATAAAAACAGAATATTAAAAGCCATCAGAGAAAAGAAATAGATTACCTATAAAGGTAAGCCCATCAGAATCACAGCTGACTTCTCAACACAGACCATCAGATCAAGAAGAGCTTGGAACAGTCTTCCAAGCCCTGAAAGAAAATAACCTCCAGCCCAGATTGATGTACCCTGCAAAACTGTCACTAGAAATTAATGGAGAAACAAGATGCTTCCATGACAAAGAAGAACTGAGGGAGTTTGTGACCATCAATCCAACCCTACAGAGAATATTGAAGGACATTCTAGAGAGAGACAAGAAAAAAAATACCAGGATTTTAGGAACAGTGGCAGAAAGGCCTCAATGAGTGGGGCAGACAGTAGAATGAAGGAGAAAACTAAACAAAGGCAGAAAAATAGCATAGCAGAAATGAGGCAGAGAAGGATAACTAGAAACTCTAACATAGATGGCCTTGATATGCTATATTGTTAATAGTGCATCAGGATCTAAAACTCACATTACTCACATTACTCTGCTTAGATGTATTGTATTCTGTTCCAGTCATTCTACTTATATTAGATTTGAGGGCACAGATAGTAATCCTGAAAATAACAGGATATAGTATGGTAATCATCCTTAATTTCCTATTAACTTAATCTAAAGCTCTGTAAAACCTACACTGTTTTACCATGACTGATTGTAATCGAATCTGGTTTATTGGATCACTGTTTTGTATTGATAGATTTTATTCAAAGCTGTTATGATTGATAGTATCAAGTCTGAGAGTATAGGCAACTGCACTGAAGATGACAAGATCCACTAGAATATCCACTATGGTTTGATTATTACCTGCCTTTGAAGTTTTATACTTTCTACAGTGTTTTATTTTACTAATATTGTCATTTACTGCTATAATCAATTATACTGCTATATTAAATTATGCCTGAGGATGTAGACATTCTATTGGAAGATAATAAGAAACAACACAGTAATCATTGTAGATCACCTTGTACTGTGGTTTTATACAACTTTTTGGTTTCATGTTTTTATAGAAATTTGTTTTGTTTTTTCTTGCTAATTTTTGTTTTTCCCTCTAATACAGAAAGGATAGAAATACATGTAGAGATTCATGCATGCATAGCTGTTTGCACTCTCACTGTTTGACTATTTACTTTGTATGCTTTAATTTTGTAACTTGAACAACTATTTCTAAGAGGACAATATGTAAGTTACTAACTGGTGATTTCTCATTGCTTATTTATTTTCTGAAATTCTGTATTAGCATAAGCATGTTGCTAAGTTGTTACTGGATCATTGAATTTCTTTGCAGTCTCACTGTTTGACTATCTACTTTGTATGCTTTAATTTTGTAACTTGAACAACTATGTCTAAGAAGACAATATGTAATTTATCAACTAGTGATTTCTCACTGCTTTTTTTTTTTCTGAAATTCTGTATTATTTCTACCCCTTTTTGTTATGCTTATTCTCTTTTTAAAGAAAAAAAAGGACTTCTATCTAGAACACATAAAGAATTAAAAAAAAATAGACTCCCCAAATTCAAAGACGCAATCCAAAAATGGGCATCTGAGATGAAGAAAAAAAAATGACAAATAAATATATGAAAAATGTTCAACATCACTGGTCATTTGAAAAATATAAATTAAAACAACAGTGAGATTCCATCTCATTCAAGAAAAAAATGGCTATTATCAAAAAATCAGCTGATAACAAATGCTTGAGGAGTTGAGGAGAAAAATGAACATTTTTCCATTGTTGGCGGGAATGCAGACTGGTGCAACCCCAGTGGAAACTGGCATGGAGATTCCTCAAAAGCTAAGATTAGAGGTTTCATTCAACCCAGCTATTCCCCTTCCAGATACTTTCCTAGAAGAATTAAAAATATCATAGAACAGTAATATATATGCACCCCTGTTTATAGCAGCACAATTTATAATAGTTAAATTCTGAAAACAAGCCAATGTCCATCAACCATGGAATATATTTTTTAAAAAAGATGTGGTATTTTTATGCAATGAAGTACTACTCAGTCATAAAGAAGGATAAACTTGAGACTTTTATAGGTAAATGGATGCAACTTGAGACCATACTCATTACTGAAATGTCAGACTCACATATGTAAACATCATATTGTCTCCCTGGTGTGAGAAACTGAAACTGTTAGTAAGGTCTAAACTGTACATAGATATTGTGAAATGGGAAGAAATTGTTAAAAATGAAAAAGGAACTAGGATGAGAGAAAGGGAAAAGGAAGGAAGGGAAAAGAGAAAAATGCAAGTTAATTACACTATTAGTGTGTCATTTCATAGAAAAGGAAGGTTTGTGCTTATATCAACTGGAGAATTTTTTATGCCCATATTTTGTACTCTGAGTAACTACTTTAAAGATAATATGCAATGTGTTAATTATTGTTATTCTCCTATCATCTTGTCATGAAATTTTGTTTTACTTTTTTCCCTAAAATAAAAATTAAAAGTATGTATCTGCATTTTAAAGTTTTGCTATTTCCATTTTTAAACCATAATAACTTGATAAAAATTAAAAAAATTCTTTGTTCTCTTCTCAGTGATTTGATTTCTAGAACTGTGATGGATATGACAGGGAAAATCTTAGGATTAGTCTAACAAGCATGATTCTGCAAATAACTAGCTAGGTGACTTAAAGCAATTCATGTGGGTTTTCCACTATTCATTTCTTCATCTGTAAAAAAAGAATAATAATCATTTCAGAGGCTGTCATGAAGGTTAATAATATACTTTATAAAATTGTTATGACAAATTCCAACAAGAGCGATTATGACTAGTGTTTGCTAAATAAAAAGTTTCAGTGTATAAGGTATATTATTAAATATGCCTTAACCTTTTTGTAACTAATTATGTACATTTTCTTGTAACTCCTGCCAAAAATCTTGCTTTTTAAAAAAGCCAACATGTAAGTCATACTTATTTTTACCAAGTGTACTTAACCAACCCAGTATTTGTTTTGTGAGTCCCTCCATTCATCAAGAAAATATCCCTCACATGACCTTTGTATGTAGTACATATGTGATCAATTTTTAGATATTTTTAATTTGTAGGAAAAAGAATACATATGTAAAATGAAAAGGGAAGAATCTTATCAAACAGAAGCACAGAAATCTGCATGAGCTAGAAGTCTCAATGGGTTATTCGGTGGTTAACTGAATGTGTAAAAGCTAGCTTATGAGCTTGGATTCTGTGAAAGAGGGCTCTCTCTCATCCTCAGGAAAGGATTTCCACTCAACCAGTTTGGTTCTAATGAGGAGCAATCTAGCATTGATGAAGGCTGCAGAAAAAGGGAAGGAAACACTGCAGAAGGAAAGATGTCATCAGCACTCAAGAGACATGGGAGGGAGGAGGACGCACTGGTCTTTGAGCAATGAAACCACTCTGCTTTTGTGGAAGAATCAGAACTTTGCCCTATGCAAGCACTGACCTCTTTTCCCCCCATTAAACCTCTCACTTTCTTTTCTTGCATCTTCTTTTCTTCTCCCTCAGAAGATTTTATCCTCTAAAATCTTTCTGGTTCAGAGGAATGGGAAGGAGAAATAAGTGAAGAGGGTGCAGGGAACAAATGCTGAAGAATCTTGAGCTGTCCCCACACTTCTGACATTTTTAATTCATCATCTGAGCTTCAGATTTTATCTGTTTTCCCATTTAGACCTCAGCATACTTGAATTTACCTTCTGAAAGGTGGCAGCGTATTTGTGTAGGAAGATATTTAAATTATCTACAGTTAAGGAAAATGTTTATGTGTAAAAGTAATCCTTTTGTCCTTGACCTTCATAGTAAGTGAAGGTAAAGATTGAAATGTAACTCTTTCCACCAGTGCTTTCTCTAACAAGAAAAACAAAATTGGGTTTGAAATAGATTAAATAAGTAATTTGATGTCATTCGCAGAGATGTTTAAAAAAAAGTATTCACCAGACACATATACATGTGTTTAGACTCTTAACTGGCTTGAGGGTTCAAATCATTTAGTGATGTGCTGATCCTTGTGGCTCTGTCAACCAAACTTGAAGTTTTTGAATGCCTCAGACTGTCATTTAATTTAATTTATTTATTTATTTATTTATTTATTTATTTATTTATTTTTCAGTCCTGAAGATCAAAACCAAGGCCTCAAAAAAGCTAGGCAAATGCTCTAACATTAAGCTGTACCCCAGCCCTTTACTGTTACTTGTTATAGCATTTTTATAACAAAATATCACAGGATTTGAAAATTTAGAAAATATTCACAGATTCCCAAAACTTAAAGGACATGCAAGTCACTGCAAATACACATTCCTGGCTGCTTCTCCAAAAACCTCCTCATTAGATCTGGGACAGGCAGGGAGCATCTGGATCTAAATGTTAAACAAGTTCTACGTCAGCTGCTACTGCAGGTGGCCCATGGGAAACCCTGGAAAATACCACATAATCATTATATACTGCAAACACAAAGTAATAAAATAACAAAAGTTGGAAAAAACTAAACACACATTCCATTCAACATATGGATCAATTGTCAAATAAAGAATAGCCTTATGAGAATAAAAAAAAAGAACAACTAATAAGAGCAGGAACTCCATAGTATGAGTCCTTACCATGGTTTTACACATAGCCATAGCTTAAAACATACTTATCGTTTCTTTTGCCATGTACTTCATTATATAGGACTTAACATATTAGATTAATATTATACCCAGCTATGTATTTCATCCACACACAAATTCTCTGTCAGTGCTTCCAAACAGAACTTGATTAATTTAAGTAAATCAAGGTATCTTTCCTCAGTTTTTCCTCCAAGTCAGTTATCTTTAAGGTGACTTATGATGCTTGTTTGAGCTGGTCTAAGAAAATCAGCAGTCAGTAGCTCCAAAACACACCCCAACTGAACCTGAAATTGGGAGAATCCATATCTACAATGCTGGGAGGTTATAGCTCAAAAGTATTCCCTCTTACTTAGGTGAGAAAAAGAACACACACACACACGTATGCACACATACACATAAAGAACAACTTCCCAAGTAGATATGATCAGTCATTAAACAATAAACCAGGGACACAAGTCATAACTGCAAAAAAGTTCATTTGAAATATATTGAATTTTACAAACCCTTTGGATATGCTTTGTCATTTGTTTGAATTTCTTGCTTTCCCACTGTGCCAGGAAACATACCACAAATGCACCACCTTAATGGATGCATTCCCCTCCTGGCCTCTGAGGACATGCATGTCAATCCTGGCCTGTCCTTGTTCACTACTGGAATACTGGAGGCTACAGGTTCTAATCACCAGCTTTTAGATTTCTTTTTCATAGTGGTGCCTGCATCTGACACTTCCTAAAATGAAAAGTATGCCCATGTGGGATGGTTAGTTACAACACAGTTATTAAACACAGTTATTTGGAAAAGTCCATTCGAGTTGCCTCTTGTCTGAAGTTTTCCTAGTGTTCTTGAGAAAGAATCTGAAAGGAGAAATTAATGCATTGGTCCCTGACTTGCTAACATCTCAAGACAGACTCATAGACACAAAACTGGCTTTCCCAGGGCTGCTCGTTTATATACTTGCTCTCAAAAAAAGACAGCGTGCTGTTCTTTTTGAATGCAGGATCACCTTGATCTAAGGCTCCATGAGTTCTGTTCCTCCTAGGAAGATGACACTCATCACTTAAAGGACATGCCCAGAGATCACAGGTCTGCACAGACTCTCACTAAAACCAGAGTATCATCTCTTAGGGGGAGTAAAAAACACTTTTTATAGTTCCTATGGACAACACTCTGACTAGATGCTATTGTCCTCGCCACCCTGCTAAATTTGCTTTAGGAGAAGCTCTGGAAAGCAGAGTAGAGGGACCATATGATATCTGATCAATGGAGACAACCCCATAAGAGTGCCAGGCTTGGATGCATTTCCTGCAAACTGAGCCTCTCAAAATGGGATTTAACCAAATAAGTGTTAATTTCATTTACATAATCCACTGTTTGTGGTTTTCTAGAGACTTGTGTGATTTAGCAAGAAACTGCTCTGGGGTACAGAAAGGGATCTCAGGAAAAGGAAACTGTTGATAACAATCTTAGCTTTAACTCCTCAGAAACTGTTCCTACTGCTAAAGTATCTGTCACATAGCTTGGGCAGGTGGACAGGTGACAAAGGGTCACAGGCAAGTCATTTACCAATAGGTTGCATATTCTGTTACTTGTAAAGGGCAGAGTTAAAGGAAATGAGGGAAGTTGACCTGTGTGTGACAATGCAGAATTGGAAGGGCAGCTTCCATCCCAAAAGATCAGCAACTACAAAGTCATTTGACACTACTGTGCAAAATGGTAGCCTGGAACTGCCCAGTTCTCTAGTCTTTCTAGCTTTCTCTGGATTTTTCAGGAAATGTGGCTTTCAGGCAAAAAGTCTTTGTATTTTTCTTAATCAACTTAATGGAGATACTTATTTTAAAAATCAAAGGCTTACAATAACAGCAGCCATTGACCTAGCCTTCTCCAAATACCATCTTTATTATTTATAACCAACACTTTTAACTCTTCTGTTTTGTTTCTTTATGATATTTCTACCATATTACTAAAAATTGTTCTTACTGATTCAGCTACTTTCTCATTGCTAGGACAAAATACCTGACAGCCACAAGTTAAAAGAGGAGAGGTTTATTTTGACTCACAGTGTATGGAAGTTTCAATACATAGCCAGCTAGCTCCAATGCAAAAGGTTATGGCAAAGGAGCATGGCAAAGGGATGTGGTAAAGGAGAAATAGCCCATGGCATGGCAGGCAGGAAGCAGAGCAAAATCAAGGGAAAAAGGGAGAAGCTATTCCCTTCCAGGCCATGCCTGCAGTCACCTACCTCCCCCTATCAGGCTTCCCCTCCCAACATCACACCCAGTTATTAACTCATTAGTGGGCTATTCCATTGATCCAGTCTCCTTCCAAAAATAACCACTTATAAGCACATGATGTTTTGGGCTTAGGGTGACATCTAGATATAAGCCATAAAATTCCACCCTCAGCCCCCCTAAAGACTCATGCACATTCTTTTATGCAAAATTCATTTAGTCCATCTCTAAGAAAGTCAAAAGTCCTAAGAGTTTCAGCATTGCTTAAAAATCAAAATCTGAGATTTAAAGTAAACACTTAGCTGTGAGCCCCTATAAAGATAAAAAGTTAAACACTTCTGAGATTCAAATGCACCAGGTAAAAGTTCCCATTCCAAAGGTAAAAATAAGGCATAGAAAGGAATGGCATCAAAGTAAAACCAAAACCCAGGAGGACAAACATTAAATCCTATACTTTCCTGTTCAGTACCTGGGGCAGTCTGTGACAGATGTGAACTCCAAAGGTCTTGGGCAGCTCTAGTCCTCTAGCATTGCTTATGATGGTTGCAGCCTTTTGGCTTCTCTCTTAGGCTGGCTTTGCTTACCCTTTACATACTTCCTCAGGTGTTCCACATTCTTGGCTTTTCCAGGACTGTAGAATTTCAACTGTACCTAACTTTGCCCTCACAGCTTCACTCAGTGCCCTGTCAGGTCACATAGTCTGGCCTCCCAGGCCTTCTTCTGATATCTGGATAGAAACCTCCATGACCCCACAGCTCCTACATTCTGCATGAACCTAAAACCAGTGCAACATGGATAATGCCATTGCCTGCTGCCATCCATATCAGTAGCTGAGTCCTTCTGCATCTTGCAGGTACTTGTAGAATCTTTCAGTGCCTAGATGGCTGAACACATGAACTGAATCTTGGCAAATCCATTCTCATACCCCTGGCTGCCACCATTCTGGAGAATTTTGCTTTTATCAAAGAAAAATCTTTCACCTCTGCCATTTGAGCCTGCACAGGTTAGAGCCTTGCTGGTTCCTCACATTCCCTTAAGGCATTTTTTCCTGTTGTTCGGTTCCAAAGTACAGTATAACCTCAGTTCATTAACTTAATTGATCCCACTATTTTGGAAAAGATAGTCACTTTTGTGTTTGTGCAATAAAGATAGCCACTGTCATGTTTTTCACCTCTTGCAGAGTTTGTGAACAAAAAAAAAATTTTCCAAATGATTTTGTTTTTGAAACATATTACTCACAAACAAAAATGTTCACAAACCAAAGTACCACTCTGCTTGGCTTCTTTTTAATGCTAATCTTGTCAGCAGCCAAGTTCTCCTCTACTTCATCTTTGCAGGCTGCAGCTTTACTGGAGTTTCCTTTTGGGCCAAACTCAAAATTTTTAAATCATTCATCTGTATCATTTCCTCTTGATTTTCACATAGAATGGGCTAAAACTCCCCAACAAGGCTCATGTCACAGTTTCAGTGTTAGACTGCCTTGAAATTTCCTCTGCTATATTAATTATTCCCCTGCCTCTCATCTTAGGTCTCCTGCAAAGTCTCAGGACATGAGCAAAATGCAGACAAATCTTCCAGAGCATGACACACATAACTGGGAGTGGAGTCCTTCCCAAACGAAACCTCTTGACCTAGTCATTACTGACTGCATTACTGTCAATATTCTGGTCTTCTAAGTTCTGACCTGAATCTCCCATAAGTATTCTAGGACTTCTTCTCCAACCAGTATCGCCAAAACTTTCCAAACTCCTCCTGCAAGTCAGTTTCAAGTGCTTCTGAACCATATAGTCACCATCACAGCAGTGTCCCCACTTCTCTGGTACTAAAATCTGTATCAGGGTTCACAAGAGAAACAGATTTAGTATAAAATATATTAATGATATATACAAGGATTTACAAGGTAAATTTACAAATTACAATCTTTCTTCTCTCTTTAATTGTCTGCCCTGCTTTTTTCTGTTGATGTTCTTGGAGATGTAGTTGTTTTTATGTCTGTCTAGAATATCTTTCAGTATTTTTTGCAGGGTTGGTTTGGTGGTCATGAAATTCTTCAGCTGTTTTTTGTTGTGGAAGTATCTTGACCTGCAATGTTCCAGGATGCTGGGCAGGGGCATACCAGGTTCTACACAGAGTCCCAAGGCTGTGCAACTAGGTAGGGAGCTCTGTGGAAGGCCTCAGTTCACACGTGGAAGCTCCCTGCTACATCCATCCCCTATTTTTGTTGGAATTTTTTCTTCTTTTTTTCATGGAATTTCTATTAGCTAGATATTGGACTCCTGGGCTCATTTCGCTATGTTTTAACATTTTCATTTATCTTTTTTTTTCATTTTTTTTATTTAAAAAGAAAAAAAACAGGAAAAAGGTAGAAATATTACAGAATTTCAAGAAAAGATAAATAGTAAGATATCACTAGTTGATACATCACACATTATTCTTTTAGAAATAGTTATTCAATTTACAGGATTAAAGCACACAAAGTGGACACTAAAGCAGTGAGAGTGCAAACAGATCTGTTCAACAATCCAACAAGAACCTAGAAATATGGTCATCAATCCCACACACCTAAACATACCTGCAGCTATGTCTTCTTTAGCGCTTCCTATTTCCTATTTTTTTTTTTTACAATACCAATTAAACATTTTTAGAATTTTATTTAAAGAGAAGAAAAAAAGGGTAGCAATAATACAGAATTCTAAAAGAGAGAAAGAAAAAGCCCCATTAAGAAATCAGTAATTTGTAAATTATGTATTGTCATCTTGGATGTAGTTGTTCAAGTTACAAAGTTAAAAGGTACATAGTAAATATTCAAACAGTCAGACTACAAACAGTTCTACTCAAAGATCCAACAAAGATTCAGCAATATAGTCACCTATTTTACGCACTCAAACATACATGCAGTTATATCCCTTAGAGCACTTTCTTTTCCTCTC